>JACGDI010003462.1:746560-769482 GCA_014898725.1 Jacaranda copaia | reverse complement strand
CATTGGATCTCGTGAGCTGTATGATTTGTAAAAGGGGCCTGTTGGACCTGTTGGGCTATCCCATATCAGGTTGGAAAATGTGAAATTTGTGTTTGTTTATGTTTTGAAAATAATTAAAAAATTATTTTGAAAAATTTTGATATGTTTGTTTATATTTTGGAAGAAGGCAATTTCTACTATAGCAATTAAATTAATACTTTTTTGTTAGGTTTTTTGGGGGACAATAGAATTGAATAATATTTTTTATTATAAAAATAAAAATAAAATATTTAATACGTATATGTGATGATTTGATATGATTTTTTAATTGTAAAAATAATGATAATATATTATAATACACATATATGTATATGAGGTTTTTGGAAATAAGTCAATTGATTTGAAGGGATATTTTAAAAATTAAAATTTATTATTTTGACAAAAAAGTGATCCATATATTTGGTTACATTTTGTCAAAATGAAATTCATTTTGGCAAAATGTAACCAAATATAGTGTAAGTAATGTTTCACCTGGTTGGGCCCATAGAGTGGCAAAAACAGAAGAAAAGAAGAAAAGATGATCCACAAGAGAGAGAAAATTTACCAATTTCACAAATCAGTCAATTAATTCTAAGATCTCTCTAATATATGCCTAAACTTTCTTTTCTAATAATCAGTCACCTAACTGACCTCCAACACTAAATAATGATGATCAACAAAGGCAGTAGCAGAAGTTCGAAAAATACTAATATATTTTGATTATGGAGAATAACTGATAGAACCTAAAATATGCTTTGTGATTTTATTCCATCCAGAGGGGTCAAATATAAAAGGCAGATCAAAATTGCTGAGCTTGCATTTCATGCAGATATTCTTGTTGATCATCAGAGAAAAGTATGTGAATTATTAAAACCAGTAATTGCCTGCAGTGGAGAGTGTCCTGATGCTGGTTTCACCCCTCTCAAAAAAGAGCAGCCCATGAACAAGCCATGAAGACGGACACGGGACACCACAGTACCATTTTGGACCGATTCTCTTTAATTTGACATCTTTGAAACCAGCTTTTTGAAACTAATCAATATACTCTTCTTGAAGCAAATGAGTTGATGTGTGAAATCCAAGCATGCCTTGAAGCAAGCAGTAGGTTCATATGGGTGCAAATGAGTCAATATGAACCGAGCTTTATGGTGTTCTTGCTTGGTCTAATCAGTGTGGCATTGCCAACAAAGCCTGAATTTGAAAAGGCAACCTTATAAATATACACAGCATTTGAACAGGAGAAGCAAATTGATTAATGTTATACCATATCTCTTTAATTAGCTCCAATCAACCAAGAAAAGACAGTTCTGCAGCTCACAAGTGATGCAAAATGTGTCATTCCGCGGCCCCAATCGCACACAAACACAACTGGCCATGGGAGTCATTGAACCCACTCATAAATCATCCAAACTCTCTCGTACAATCAAGTGGGCATAACACAATTAATGTCTTACCACTGATTCAATATACAAGTATATAGTAAAACCATGGGCAATAGTAATCAACTGTCACGACCTTAAGAGAGCCATACCTCCAAAATTAGTTGTCAAAAGTGGGAGCCCAAGAGCCACATAAATCCTTCGTCAAATGCCCATACATTCGATGTGAGATAAATTCCCACTAGAGCCCATATATACTCATAATAGGAGCTAACCAGGATCTTTACACTCCACTATGCTCCATAGCCTCAACGTTCACAAGGGTTGGTTTTGTGCTAGCTTCACCTAGGCCTGGACAAACGCTACAATGCTAACACCACCACCACTCCACTCGCTTGCAACTAAGGGAGAAGTGGTTAGTTCTAATACCAAATTGTCATAAACCTTAAAAATGCCACACCTCAAAAGCAACTTCATCGGGCAGAAAACCCCAAGTGCCCATATTAACCCCACCCCACATCAGGTGCCCAACATTCATTGTGGAACAACTCCTACTAACCCGCTAGTCTTACTAGAAACAAACCAGATCATTCACATCAACCTCACTAAATTTAGTATCTCAACCAAGAATTCCTAAAATAAACTAAACGTATCAAATAATTAGAATACTAACCGAAACACGAAGATAAAAGATTACCTTCCAGCTGATATGTATCTGTCAGCATAGTCAGTAAGGAAGGGAAGGTCCTCAGCATCTACTTCAATAACCTTGGCATTCTTCAAAGGCTCCTTCTGCTTAGCCTTTGCAACTTGGTGGGGAGACTGATCGAGAATACTAACATTCTTGGCATCCACATGCTTCACAATTCCAAGAGTAGTGAACCCAGTTCCCCTACCCACATCAACCACCATCAAATTCCTGCTGTATAAATCCGCAGGCCACAGAGCATCATCCCCCATATCCTCGGTCCAATATGCCCGGAGTTTATTACATGGTGGTATACGATGAACAAGAATCTGTGGAACCAAAAAGCCTCCATCTCTATGAATCTTGGCTGAAAACAGGCTTCCAAGATGGTGAACTGCATTTGGGTATCACCATATTTCTTGAATTTCTTGGGAAAACAAGAATTTTGCTTAGAGAAAAATTGCTGAACGCGGATTTCCGAGCCAAGGAAATGTGACCCACCGGTAAACTTGAGATTTTCGGCTCTAATCAGTAGCGAAGAAGCCATATCATGCAAATTACACCTAACCCACCAACTAAAAAAGGTGGATTTTCGACAAAAGAAATAAAATTCAGACGAAGAAAAGGAGTAAAATGAGGCAGAAATTATAAGTGAAATAATTAAAAAAGCATTCCAAGCAATCTTCAGAAACAGGGATTTTGTTCTGCATGCAGCACAACAAACCTAATAATTTTCTTGACACATAAATGGAGACTTTCTCACTACAACAAATTTATGGCGGTGGGACAGCAGATTATTCACTAGAAAGACCTTACATCACAGAGTTTAAACGACAGCTTCTGCGCCGTTTTATTTTGGTCCCGAAACGTTGTCGTTGGGGTGACACTTTGGACTTCACATTTCTATTTCATAAGCACTGCCAGTTGGGTCCAGCTTGGGTACAATCCTTCTTTCAACAATAAAAATAAATAAATAAATAAATAAAACTGAAATTACCATTTACACCAGTGATGAAAATATCTATTTTTCTCTCTCCACACCTGGCAAAGCCTGCTTGGTTGGGATCCCCAGATATTCCTCGGACAAATTGCTGCTCCCTCGCTTTGTAACTAACTAACTACCGAAATAACGCGCACACGAGATCGGATGTCGTCATTTAATTTGCTACAGCCATTGCTGCATTACGGTTGATGCATTTTAAATTCGTTATTTTATTTTATATTTTATGTTATATTTTAACTTAATAAGTATATATTAAATGTGTTGATTTTAATTAATTAATTTTTAAAATCATATTACGTCTCCATGATACAAATCTTATTATGAATGTAGCACACTTTTTATCAATTAATGTACGACACAAATCTTATTATGAATATAGTATACCTTTTATCAATTGATGTAAAAATATTCAACACAAATGAAATTATATCTTTAAAATTTTGAGTTATTTCAAGATTCCACCTTAAGTAATTGAATAAATTTTACCTAAGTTATTTTTGACAATCTTTCACATTGCCGATCAAATATTTTACTATGCTCAATTGTGGGTTCAAAAATTTTAATGTCCATCAATTCCAACTATAAGTAAACTTCACAATATAAAATCTTATAAACTCTCTAAGTTTCCATATAAAACATTAAGGGTTAGTTTGGTTGGGATTATAAGGTGGGATAAAGTATTTTTATCCTACATTATCATTTATTTGATTGAAGTGATAATAAAAACTTAGACCTGCACGAACATCAAAAACCCGTACTTATATATGCAATTCTCATGATAAATTAACCTATTGCCCCCTATGGGATTATTTATCCATAGATCTACTCCTTTTATTGAAATTATCTATTTACCCTTTAATTTTTGAAATTATGGATTTTATATTTGAGTAAGGAATAAAAAGATAATTTACTAGGTATAAGCAAGATGCTTTAATGTTAAACCAAATACAACAACCAACAATCATGTGAACCCACATAAAAATAAAAATGCAAACCAAACTATAACACAATGATAAATGATCATACAAATTATCATATAATAAATAATTATGAGAAAACTTAAAAATTGAACCAAACTAGCCCTAAAAGATTCCTAAGATCCAATGAAAAATTTAATATTTTCCGTTGACCTATTCTTTTGGAATTTAACTACTTACTTATTTTTCCATTTATTTTATATATAGAATTGTTGTTTCTAGTTGAATTATTTTATACGCTCCCCATAATTTATTTTATTCAAAGAAAATAAGATTTTATTGTTAAAATAAAATAATAAAATTTATATAAATTATTTAATAAATAAAAATTTAAGCAAACATCTTCATGTGAGTGTCATTTGGGGAAAATTGCAAGCACCTCCCCTGGGATAAGAGAAATGGGCAAAAAAAAACCCTGTGAAAAAAAAAAAGAGTATAAAATACCTCCGTGAGTTTTCATAAATCATGCAGTGCGATCCTTTTGAGTATTGTTGTATGCCAAGCGCGTCTGGATGCGATTGGCTATCCTTTTAAACATGTGAAAAGCTTGTTTTACCCCTTTCTTCCCCAAATAAGTGAAAACTCATTTCCTCCTTATGGACTTGAACATCAAATGTATTCACTCCAACCCAAAATTTAATTTTTTTAATTTCAACTAGGGATGTTCATGAGTCGGGTTAGGTCAAGTTTGGGGGGAAAATGAATCCGAACCGATCAATTTTAATTGGTTCGGTTTGATTCAGGTAATTAGGTTCTCAAAAAAAAAAAAACAAAGAGAGAGAGAGAGAGAGAGAGAGAGAGAGAGAGGCGGAGGAGGAAGAAGAGGAGGAGAAAGCACAAATTGCAATTTTTTTAGTTCTTTAATTAGAAAATTAAAATAATTAAATTATTTACAAAATATTTATCAAAATTCATAAGCATACAGTATTGCACAAGAGCGCCATAAATCATAATTGTTATAAATTATTTCCTTCTTTATCACAAGTCATGATTGATAATATAAAATTTCAAATCCAAATCTAAGTTGGACATGAAATATAAATATAAATATAAATAACAAAAGTCATAATTTAAAAAAATATTTATTTTAATTAAATGATCGGGTCGGGTGGGGTCGGGATAATAAATATGAAATTCGAGAACTAAACCAAATATGATCGAGTTTGATCGAATTTGACCTGATCAAACTCAATGACCTGAACCAATTAGATTGGTTTGGTTCGGTTCGTCAGGTTCAATAGATCGGGTTGATTCGATGAACACCCCTAGTTTCAATCAAGATTATTTTGTAGAATGGCAACTTCTTCTTCTAACAGTGCAAGGAACAGATTTAGAACCACTAAGCCTTCACTTGACCTAAGGTATGGGAGGCCTCCAATATGTAGATGCTTGGCAGATGCTGCTCTTCGAGTGGTTATGAATGAGAGGAAAGGCTCGTTTGGTGGGCTTTATTACTGTTGTGCTGTCCAATGATGCAATTTCTTCAAATAGTGTCTGCCACTTCGAGCAACATAGTCTCCAAGTGGTTTTTTAGTTATTTGTCCCGAGGATTTTGGCATAAATGCAAGCTATGGTGGTGAGGATAATGAATTGGCAAATGGTGAAGAAGTGGTTTCTGGGCTGTCACGGTTAGCAACATCTAGGAAAGAGGAGAATTCTTCAAATGTTGTTCCTGTTTATTAGCTTTTAATAGCTGTTTTAGTCACATTTTTTGTTGTTGTAGTAGTAATGAAGTAATGAGATGAAAAGTGTTAGTTTTGCTTATCTAGTTTCTGCAATGTTAAGGAAGTTCATTTTGTTAAGTTTTCTTTCTTGGTTCTATATTGTGGACAATTAATCAGAGGGGTAAATTGTTCTTATATACCTTATGATTGAAATCAAAGAGGGGTAAGTTGCTCATTTGTGGAAGGAAAAAATTGCAAGAGTTGGGGTATAATAACTTATCCAATCAAAAACCAACAAGACCAAATGAATAGGAAACTAATAAAACCATACACAAAAAATGTTAAAAGTAGTCCAAAGATTAACAATCTCCAAATTGGTCAAAAGAAGACAAGCCACTATATTCAATAAAGTGCAATTGGCATTGTTTAATACATTCCAACCACTCACCAAAATAATTAAATCTATCAAATTTATTTAAATATTCCAAACCCAACAAAAGGTAAAGTGGGCAACTTTTCCTTAGAATCACATACCCACAGTTACATACATACAAAATAGACAATTGTTTGACAAATTAAATGTCATTAACAATTTCTCACACCACATCTATAGATTTTGTGCTCCCCTCTTAGCTTCCCTTTTTTTCACATTTTGTAGTACCTCATTGACAGTTGGTTTTTTCTTTCTCTTGAATGGGTTGGGATCACTTGCAGCTGCACCAGTTGAAGCATCAAATCCTTTTTGAATTGAGACAAAAGGCATACTTTTTCTTGGTGCACCTTTTCTTTCTTGGCTTGTTTTTCCCAATAAAGCTGCATTTCTGGGGCCTTGGTAAGCTCTACCTTTTCCTCCATAAGTGGTTTGTTTCTGCAACCAGGAAAAAAAAATCAAGCATAATAAATCAAACTGAAAAATGAATGAGTCAATTTGTAGTAAGGAGCTTATTTGCATATTTAGTATGAAATTTGTAAATCATAAAGGGGTAATCTGCTAGTTTACAGAAAACTCATACAATGTCAGCTGAACCTCAAATGAAGTAGCCTAAATATAAACAAAAGAAACAATCTAAACCAAACAAGAACCAACCAACCAAAAATATTGACCATATATTTTTCAGCAAAACCAACAAAGTAACAACCAAATCAACAAGCATCAAATTTCATTCTTATTAGATGTAACAACCCAAATGATGATTTCAAACCTAAGATTTGCAACAAGGAGACCAATATATGAAAGATATTTACTAATTTAAAGAATAGCTTACTGATTTGTAAGGCTATGTTGCGTGTTGAACATTAGAACTTTACCCTGCATCATTCTGGCTAAGAGGAGGAACTTGAGAATCTTGGTTCATCATCTTTGAGGGAGCTTGTGCAGTATGTGGGGTAGTAGTAGCCTGTAAATGAATGTAAATTGATCAAACCAAATAATCATTAGGAATATATATAATTATTAATTCAAGTTTCATATCTTAACCTTAAAGAGTCTAGCTTTAGGATGAGTGGGGTTCTTCTAAGAAGCTTTGTTGTGACCTCTTTGTAGACAATTTTTGCATGTATGTGTAAGCCCCTTCCTTGTTTAAGTAGTCCTATGCATTTCATCAAGGCCTCTTCTTCTCAACTTAGCTGTCTCCCGGCTTTGGCTTTAATTTTAAGTGGCTTTAGAGGTACAAAGTTAGTTTTAATATAGTCTTTAGGCCCAGGAATCCTACGGATCATTTGCTCATATACCTTCATCTAAGTTTCCTTTTTATAGCAATCATCCACATAATCTTCTAATTTCAGCCTTCTCTCTAACATTGCAGCAGAAGCATGGCAACAAGGATAAGCATTCAGCTGAAACATCCCACAGGTGCAAGCTTTTTTCTCCAAGTCCACAATATATGTATCTTCTGGACTGTGAACTTCAAACTCTTTACCACCACACCATCTAGCAATGCAATGCCTAGTCATAATTTGCTGCTTATTGATTTTCTTCAGTATGTTGGGCATATGCATCCAACATATTTTTCCATCCCTACTCTCTTGGTCTAAATCCTAGTCATAAGCTTGCTTCTGATAATTTCAAACATGCTAATGATAGGTTTGTCCCTTGCATCAATGATATAGTTGTTAAAAGATTCAGGAAGATTATTAACTAGAATATCACTTTTGCAGTAAGATGAAAAATATGACCTAGCCCAATGTTCAGCTGGAACTTTCCTAAGTCACTCCATTGTTGTCTCAATATTCTCATTGCCTTTAGGATCTTCTGCTTCCATTTCATTCATGTAATGCTCAAACTCTATTTTCCTACCACAAATGCTGCCTTCTAGAATAATTCCTTGAGCTTAGGTCTACTCAACTTCTTCTTGAAGTTTTCATACATCATGGCACTCATGAGTATTCAAAATAATACCTAAATACACAAAAGTAATAAAAATATATTAATTGATACACTTAATTTTTTTTTATAAACGGTTGATTGCTTTGCTTAAACGCTTGGCCTCTTTATTTTTCCTGTGTTGCAATCTAAACTTTGGCCAAGATAAGCATTGTGGGCCGGTCTTTTAACTTTATCAATCAACTACAAAGCTTATCGGAATTACATCCTATCTATTACTTTCCCATTTTTCTAATTCTTTTTTTTAAAATAAATAATATGAAAAGCAAAAGTTTCTTATGTAAGAATTTTATCCAGGGCCCTTGATTTACAGAAGTGGGGGAAGGCGGGGAGAGAAAGAAGGAAAAATGAATGTAATGATAATATAAACTATAACCTTCAAAAAATATTATATTGAATAAGTAAATTTCTATATTTGATTACGAAAATAAGGACGTACAAGCATTGCATGACAAAAAAAATCTTAGCAAGCAAAATAAGACTCCAAATATAGGATTTATAATTGAAGGCCTTTGATTATCATTAGTCACACTTGTTTTGAGTAACTAAATAATTTAACCAATCATAAATACTATAATACCGTCACATTTCTCATTGTTCAAAAGCAATCTGAAGATAGAAAATAAGAAAGAGGACTAGAAAAGTTATTGATTAAGCTAGTCCACATTAGAACCAAGTCATACTAAAATTATTTAAATTTAATTTATTGAATGAATAAATCAAATTTAAGTATATTTTCTCATACTATAAGAAAACAAAATAAATTAATGATGAAATAATAAGCGGCAATATAAAAGTTGTCAGTGATTATATATTAAGTATCAACATATTTTATTTTTTATCACCTTAATAATATTTACAAATTAAATATATAAAGACAAAAATAGTGCTAAAATTGATACTATTAACAATTAGTGATACGTCTACGATGACAACTTAGTAACAATAAAATTTTTATCACAAATCTTATCTGGAGCCACAACTCTCAAGGCTTTAATAAGTCCTTTTTGTCTATCAGATATGAAAGTACATCTCCTATCCCTAATATCCTCAACCATCTCCTTCAAAAACCAACTCCATGTCTCTATGTTCTTCACTGGAACCACTGCCACAGCAATAGGCACCATGTTATTATTGTCATCCCTTCCTATAGCAACCAATAGCTGCCCACCATATGTAGTTTTCAAAAAACAGCCATCTAAACCAATAATTGGTCTACACCCTTGAAAAGACTTCTTCATGGTCTCTAGTGAGAAATACATCCTCTCAAAGATAGGTGGCTCACTATCTTCAACCTTCCTCAACAAAATCTTGCTGCTAGGATTCTTCTCTCTAATTGTGGCATAATAATCCCACATCCTCTGAAATTGTTGACCATCCACCCCTCTAATTTGCTCGAATGCATGTCTTTTGGCTCTGATCACTTTCCATGTGCTCACATTCAAATTCACTTTTCTTTGAATGTTGTTTTTCAGCTTCTCAATTGAAATATTGGGGTCATCCCAGATAGTATTCTCCACTCTCTTTGTAAATATCTTGCTTTGGCAAGGCTGTTATGATATGCTTTAGGACATGTATGCGTTCCTTTAATTATCTTCACTTGAAAAGTTGCACCTTGCAGCATTGAGGAGGCTTGGATCCTCCAAGTGCATGAGCTATTCTTGCACTTAGCTATTATTTTGGCCTTTTCATTTCTAATCTATTCAAGCTCAAAGCCTTGTCTCATAGCCCAATCTCTCAAAGTCTCTCTAAATACATTTGCATTAGCAAATTCCATCCCCTCCACCATGTTAAAGTCTTTCATCTCTTGTCCCTCTTTGAAATATGGATGCTTTGGATCGTCTTCATCTGTACCATCCAAACTAATGAGTTCATCATCTACCCCAGGGCCACTATACCATTCAACATCCTCAACCTAATAAGCTTTTTGGGGCCTCTTCCCCTTGGAATTCTTTGATTTCTTTACTTTTCTCAACTTTCTAAGTAGCTCTCCTCTACTCATATTCTTTTCTAAGAAGATGTCATCATCACTTGACCCCTCTAAATCAAGGTCAATATCTTCATCTAAATCATCGGTTGATAGTCCTCATCCTCTGAATCTATAGGAATACTAGTTTGTGCATCATGGTCAAAAGCTTCTTCACTATCTGCATTCTCTGATTCTTCCACAATCTATTCATCAATTTGTTCACTACCTAAATCATTATGAACTTCTGCATTTTGTGAGATTGCACCTTGTGCATTATGGTCTACAATTTTTTCTTCTTCATGATGAGGTAATGAACTCTTTTCAGTTCTATGCATCTGTTCCTCGTCAATCTCCATCTCCTGTAGAAATTGATCTACATAATGTTTTGCTTCATCTTGTAATTCCTGATCAAAATGAGCTCCTTCTACAGGTTGTTCTTCCTCATGCTAGACTGCATGTTCCTCCACATTATGGATTGTAGGATCTTCCTCATGATGATCAAAATAAGCTCCCTCTAAATCATTTTGAACTGCAAGTACACCTTCTTCATGCTGGACTGTAGGTTCTTTCTCATTTTGTCCAAATTTTGTTGCTTTTGAATAATGATGGGCTTCAAGGACAACTTCATCATTTGCTGTAGGTGCTTTTTCCTCATGCTAGACTATCGGTACTTCTTCATTTTTAGTTTGTTGTACGTGTGCTTTAGCTATAAGTGGTTCTCCATGAGCAGGTGCTGAAGGTGCTTCTGAATTTTGTGTTTCTTCTATTATTTTATGTTCAGCTACAACTGTTTCCTCTTCATGATGAACTAAAGCAGCATGCTCATCTTCTTCTTCTGGCTGAGGAGGTTGTGTACTGAAACCCCAAACTCCATCTCTTATAGTTGTGTGCTGCCAAAATCATCTTCAAAATCTACCCCTTATGTCAATAACCTAATCTTGCCATCCTTATCAATTTTTTCTTCCCTAATTTGCATCTTTTGAAGCTATTCCAATCTAATTAGATTCCCATGTTCATCCATTACTTGGACTGGGTCTGCTACTTCTTTCACATAGAGCAAAATTGATAAATCTATACCTTTGTTTTGCCTTTGCAAGTCACCTATATTATAATCAAGGTAATCATTTGTTATTTTCTTCAACCCATGTTTAAGTGAAGATCTAAGCACTATATAGTAGAAATTGACTATGCCTTTCTTACCTCCATGCTGCACATACAAGTCCCACAGACTATCCAAGTTCAAGTAGTCCAAATCAAATTTTGGAATGTGATTAATTTTCCTCCTCTGTATATTAGTTTTGGAGTACGCCCAAATTCTCCTCTACTCCACATTTCTAATTCATGATATTTAGTCATCTGCATTCATGAACAAACAAAATATTCAATTAGCTACTGACATAATGCATTTCCCTAAGTACTGACAAATAACATTCAGACAGTCCAATGTCAATTATCATGACACAGTACTTATAATTAAAGGATCATTATATATATGATATTTAAATGGGAAGAACTGTGTATAGCTAAATCAGAAGAATAAGACTTCAAATAGGAACATTATGCTTTGTAGCACTATGTAAAACATTGCATAACATTAAAGGTCAATGTAAGTGTTTGTAAGTCTTTTTTCAGGTCTTAGTACTATTGGGATCACTGACATAAGATTTTCATTGGGACCACTAACATTCAAATCCTCATTCACAAGTACGGACAAATAGAAGCAACCACACAATCACATGACACCTAAATAACATCCACATTCCAAAAAAAATAACAGACAAAAGTCATGCTCGAGTGCTAGGTATACTACGCCATTTCAAACATACTGACAAATAATGCATCTAAAAACAAAAAAATACATATATAAACAAATTTCACATAGAAAAGCCCAAATATACCCTAAGCAACATACGTGAATGAGAGAACAAATGCGTACCGTGGACAGGAGTTAAATCACTCGATGCAGTCCCTTCGAAGTCAATCACGTCTCTACACTAGTCTTTGCCTGCAATCTTCTCTAAATCCACTTCAAATTGCAAAAAATTGCTCATTGTGATGGGCGGAACATCAACATTCAAGCAAGGGTTTTGGGATTTTTAATTTTACGATTTTCGCTCTCATTTTTTCAGTATTTGATTTCAAATGATTTGGACAATGAGAGGTGAAAGGTGTTTAAACTTATGCAAGGTCATTTATGTCTTTTCAAATTTAAATTCGTTGAAAATCCTTCTAAACAGACCGCAAGAGGCGGTGAGCATGATTTATCAATTCTCAGGGAGTTATTTTGTATATTATTTTTTTAGGAGGATTTTTTTTGCCCATTATAAATAATACGGGGGTAAATTGCTATTAGCCCGTATCATTTGATTGACGGGAACCACATACGTGTAGCCTTTAATCATAAGTCCCACACGATTCCCCAAAAAAATTAAACAAAATGTAATGAACTTTGCCCAAAATTTCTTTTTCGGTTTTGCTCAAAGGATACGCCAAAGACTTCCAACTTAATTTTAGTGCTCCAAATATCTATACTATTAATAAAATATATTTTTTGAATATATATTTTTTAAAAAAAATATTATAAATAACGAATGATATATTTAAAATATCTTTATTTACATATTTTTTTAATTTTCATAATTATAGCTTATAAAATAACTATCAGTTTACAAGTTACAATCCACCCACTCTATGTTTCTATTGTTGTCATTATATTATAACTTTTATTTTTATGTATGTAAAAATATTTTGAATAAATATATTGAATTATTAAAAAAAAATAGTTAGAAAATTGTAGCAAATATTATTTATCTTATGTAATAAAAACTTTTGCACACGCATAGAAATCAAAATCACTAGTTATTTTATAAATATAAACGAAATTTTTTATTGATAGTCAATTAATTAAATGATATTCCTCATATTCATATACAAGAAATTTAAGAATTTGAATTTGAATGAATTCTCGACATGCATATGGTGTGTTAAAGAAAAAAGAGGGTGGGCGAAACTGAATGGAACTTGATGCTAATTCCAAATTCCAATACAAGTTTGACATCCTTTATTAAGACATCCTTCATCTAATCAATCGTAAGTACAATAACATTAAAGAATCAAGATGGAAAAAAAATGATTTAATATAAACTTAGGCACACACATTTACATTAATATTTTAAACACATGATTTTATATTTATAAACGTCCGCATAGAACAATATTTAATTTAATTGCCTCGTTAAAATCGATGGATTCACATGATCAATAGTTTGAACAATTATCAGACCGCAAAATTTTCTTGTATGTTCAAATTTTCTTCTTCTTAAGTAATTGCAAAGCTATTATAATGCTGGTGGGAGTAAGATTCCCAGGTGGAACTGGTCATAATTCCTTAGTAGTTTGTCCAAGTATAGGTTTAAATTCTTTATTTTATTTCTTATTTTATTTTATAAATATTTGAGTATTAAATCTTTTTTTATAAAAATAATTAATTGAAAATCAAATACACTTAAAAAAAATTGAACAAAATAAAATAAGAAATGAAATAGGAAATAGAATAGAGAATTCAAAGTGAAATCGATAGACCGCATTGACTTTGTCACTAGTCAAACACTCCAAATAATATGGATCTGCCTCCAAGGTAAGTTTGAAAAAGAAAATACATGCAAATTGAAAATCGAGAAGAAATTGCGGCGACATTTTGCATTTAGGAGAAAATAGATTCATAATATGAAAAACTATAATGATTAAATGAAATTGCGTTGGGTATACACAATGTAAGTGATTAAGTTAGAAGATTTAATTTGTTAAAATTTGATATTGAATTGTATCGTTCAATGATCAATTGATCCAATTGTATTACCTTCACTTTCATGTGCAAGATATTCATAATCGAATTGTAACTAAGTACTCCTGGCACCTTTCAAGAATTTTGGACGATATAAATCATAATCCAAATCCTAACAAACTCTTGACACCTTTTAAGAATCTAGTCTAACATCAATTTTATTTTACACTCTGACAAATTAACTCTTGGCACCTTTCAAGAACCTGGACTATCATCAATCCTATTCCAATCCTAAACAAGCCCTTGACACTTTCCAAGAATTTGGTTTGATATCAATTCTATTTTGAACCATAATAAACTCTTGGCACCTTTCAAGAACCTAAACTATCATCAATCCTATTCCAAACCTGAACAAGCCCTTGACACTTTCCAAGAATCTGGTCTGATATCAATTCTATTTTGAACCGTAATAAACTCTTGGCACCTTTCAAGAACCTGAACTATCATCAATCCTATTCCAAACCTAAACAAGCCCTTGACACTTTCCAAGAATCTGGTTTGATATCAATTCTATTTTGAACCGTAATAAACTCTTGGCACCTTTTAGGAACCTAACTGCTGATATTAATTCTATTCTTCTCCTTTATCCCCTTCTCCAAGTGGCAGCCCAACTTGTTAAGCAACGCAAATACTGAATTCTATATATAATGGCAGATGAAGAACTGATTTTTTCATGCAATATTGATTGAGAAACCAGCAATTTTTACAGTTTCAACTACTCTGATAATTTATTCAATTTGTTCATTGATCTCCCCAGCTCTTTGATTGGGCACACTGATAATCTTCTAATATTCAGCATCATGTCTGCAATCATTCATGGAAATTTAGAATGCATGGCGCTCCTGTCTGATTAGCAGGATTCCATCAAACTCAGTGTGCCCAATATATATTTTCAATTTATATTTAAAAACTCATTATGGACTATAGAATTATGGTATGAATGAATTAGTTATGAGAGAAAAGTTTTTTTATGTGCACTTTGTGTGTAGAATAATCATTTTTATTAAAAATATTATTAAAATAATTATAATCACATTAATTACTAATAATATTGTAACAAAATATCATTCCTAACTATTTTTTATATTTTTATTTTCACATACATAATAATAATAATAATAATATGAAAATATATTTGAAAATACATAAAACAGGAAATTAGTATAAGCAGTACTACTAGTTGGGTCCAATCCAAAATATTCGCAAGGGGACCTAAAATGAAGAAGAACTGAAATTAGCATTCTCTCCACGCGTGGCAATCCCTGCTTGGCTGAGATCCCCAGATATTCCTCGGTCGATTGCTGCCCCCTCACTTCCTAACTAACAAACTAATAAAGGCGCATATGATTTCGTCATTTACTTCGCCACCGCGATAGCTTCATTTGACTTAACTCATTCTGAATTCTTTATTTTATTTTATTTTATTTTTTATTTTAATACACTTATATTAAGCATGTCTTATTTTTCAATTAATTATTTTTAAAAAAATATTTAAAATATTTGGCACATAAAATGAAATGAAAGATAAAAATAAAATAGATAGAAAATCCAAACTAAATTTGACTGTATTGCTACTCATTTAATTACTAATTTGCACTAAGAAAATATATTAATATCATGCTTAAAAACAAACTATGAGAATTATGCTACGTCTTTACAATATAAGTTTTATTATAAAAGCTCAAATGAGATATCAAAAATTCTACATAAAATGCTAAGAGATTTTTAAGTTTCTGTAAGAAAATATAATATAACCCATTAATATATTCTTTTGGAATTCAATTACTTGCTTATTTTTCACGTTTATTTTATAAATGTTTCACCATAATTTACAAAATAGAATTTTATTTTTAAAATAAAATAACAAAACTTATAAATTATTTAATAAAAATTTAATCAAAGACCTTCATGCAATTGTCATTTGATTGATGGGATTTGACAGACGCGTTGCCTTTAATCATAACCGCAACCCCTATCGCAACAAAACTAAGCAAATTAGAAGGAACTTGCACCAAATTTCTTTGTCGCTTTTGCTCAAAGGATACGCCAAAGACTTCCAACTTAATTTTCATGATGCAAATATCTATGCGAATGTTTGGTTATGTTTATGAATATGATTATGTTATATATATTGAAGGGAAATAAATTTTGGGAGTACGATTGTGAAATATAAGGATAGTATTAAACAACGTAGTGGATTTTATATATATTGATGAATAATTAAAAAATTATTTTGAAGAGTGTTTATATATTTTTTTATATTTTGGGAGGGGATATTTTTATTATATTGGTCAAATCAATATTTTTTTGATTAATTTTTTGGGTAAAAATGAAATTGAGCAATTTTTTTATTTTATAAATATAAATTATGATGTGTGTGTGTGTGTAAATGGGCAAATGTTTGGATATTTAGACCAAAAATGAAGCGCATTTTGGGATTTTTACATGTTAGTGTTTTGGAGTCAAAACATGAACATGTTTGGTTGCATTCCTATCGGAATAGATTTTTTTTGGTAAAATGCAACCAAACATTATTAATAAAAATAAATTTTTTGCTATATTTTTAAATAAAGTATTTAAAATATTTTTATTTTTTCTTTTTAATCTTCTTAACTTCAACTCATGCAATAATTATCAATTACATATTACAACACACTCACTCTATATTCTATTATTGTCATTTTATTATAATTTTTAATTTTATTTATGTACAAATTTGAACAAATATACTGAATTATAAAAAAAATTAGTTAGAAAAATAAAATAAATATTTTATTTATTTTATGCAATAAAATTCAAATACACTCATAAAATGTATCAAAATTACTAGTTATTATTTAAAGCTAGATGAAATTTGCTATTGATAATCAAATAATTGCATAATATCATCATCATATTTGTATCTATGAAGTTTAGAATTTGAACTTGAGTAAATTCTGACTGTCTGTGAGGCGAGTAAAAAAAGAAACAAAAATGTGAATGGAAATTGATGCTTCCAAATTCCAATACAAGTTTGACAAGGTTCCATGAAAGGGAGATGCACCAATTCTAAGTATACTAATTTATACTATTATATATAGTACAGTTTTATGTTTATTTAATTGTGTAATTTTGATTTTAATTGTGTAATTTTGACTAAATATTAAATTTTTAAAATTTTGAGTATTTTAATTTAATTAAAAGATTTTCATTAATTATTGATTATTATCTTTAACCGATATGTACAATTGTATCTCATCTCTAATTTTCTTTCATCCAAAATCCAAAATATATTTAATAATATTTCATAATTTTATTAAAGAGCTAGAAGTTTGATAATGAATAATTATAAATTAATTGATATGTAATAGCTCATCTTATCAAAAATCTTTAAAATTTAATTATTTATACAATAATATTTTTTTTGGATATGTAAAATATTTTTAATTTTATATCTATAGTATATAACATATAATTTAATTTAAAAAATATTTCAAATTTAAAAAGTTACTTTCTCCTGTAATTACTTTTTGTTGTAACAACTACAAACTCTGAATTTTATTTTTATATTATTAATTAATTTAAATAATTTTAGTTTTGGCAATATAATAATAGAAATTCAATAATTTGAATTAAGTTCTTTTATATGGGATATATATAGTGGATATAATTGAAAATTGTCAAAAGTTTGATAAATCACTACTTAAATAACAAATAATGTAAATTTTATATTTTCAATATATTTAGTTAAATAGCTTTATAATCATATAATGTACATTTATTTAAATATTTTTGGTTATAATAATTCATAAAAAAATGTTTTTACATAGATTAATGATGTCAAATCAAAAGCTGAAAGTAAGTATCCATTTAATTATTTGTACATTTTTATGTACTTATAAAAGTAATATATATATATATATATATGAGAATGATGTTTTATTTTGAATCTAATATTGAAAATTGACTTATTATTATGTTCATGTACACAATATATGTTATTTGATAATTTCAAAAGTAATAAAATAATTGTATATATAAATAAATATAAATGAATTTTACTTATCAGAGTTATAAAGAGATATTTTAATTCATAAAAATTGTATGTTACAAGTTACCTATTGAATTAGTTATCAAATAATATCATAATATAAGTTATTTTCATACATAAAGTACAAAAAGTTACATATTTACTCTGTCAAAAAGTACTTAGCATTTAAAATTCTCAAATGTCATGAGAATTTGTAACGGTAACTTCCATATTATTAAGAAATTATATAAAAAAATTATATTTTAAAAAATTATTTACTTACTTATCATATCAAAATATGTATGTATAAATATATATATATATATATATCTAATTTAAAAAGTGCATTTAGTTAAATATTCTACTCTATTTTTATTTTCTTAATTCTTTCATTTATTTCTTTACATTTTATCATTTTAAAACTTTTTGTATAATTTATAAACTTAGAGTTACCTAGCAATTTTTCATATTCCACAACTTATTTAAGTAAAATTATCTTCAAAGTTGAAACATAATACTTTAAATTAAAATATTCACATTAATTTATTTAATTAGTAATAGATTTTATTTATTTAAATACTAGAAATAGTTGTAATTCATTTTTAATCACATGAAGTAAAATAAATACTACTATAAAATGAATTAGTTTACTACTAAAGTTATTTTCCATGTATTGCAGTGAGCACATGCTAGTTGTTGTATTAAAATATTCTGTAGCTAATCAAATAGTAAGTCCAATGACATTATAAAATCAAAATGAAAAAATAATTAATATAAACTTAGGCACACACATTTACATTAATGTTTTAAACCCAAGATTTTATATTTAAAAACTTCGGCATAGAACAATATTTATTTAATTGCCTCTTACAATCAATTCATTCACATGATGAGTAGTTGAACAATTATTAGCCCGCAAATATAATGCCAAAAGAAACACTTGCCTGCTTATGTTCTAGAACAATTATTTTCCATTTAAAATTATTATTAAAATAATAATCAAACTACAGTACCTAACTATATATTTTATATTCTTATCTTCACATGCAAAATAAAAAAAAAAATTAAAAATACAAAAAACAGGGAATTTGAACAAAATTACTGCCAGTTGGGTCAGAAATATTCATCAGGAGACTTGAAATGAAGAAGAATTGAAATTACCATTCAGCCATTAACAGTAGTGATGAAAATATCTATTTTTCTTTTCTCTCCACACGTGGCAATCTCTGCTTGGTTGGGATCCCCAGATATTCCTCAGACAATTGCTGCTCCCTTGCTCTGTAACTAACTAACTGACTGACTGACAAACGCGCATACGATGTCGGATGTCGTCACTTACTTTACTACCATGATTGCTTCATTTTGAGTACTTTATTTTATTTTAAATTTTATTTTATTTAATTTAATAAAATAGATAATAAATGTATTGATTTTTAATTATTTATTTATAAAAAAAATTTAATACATTTGACATATATCATAAAATAAAAAAATAAATAAACAAAATAGAGAATTCAAATTGTAATTGATTGTGTTGTGTCTAATTTAATTACTCATTTGCAATAAAAATTAGAAAATACATTAATATCATATTTAATAACAAATTATGAGAATTATAATACGTCGTCATGATACAAATCTTATTATGAATGCGGCATACTTTTTTTAATTTACGTAAAAATATTTTATATAAACAAAATTATATCCCTAAAAATTTGATTTGTTTCAACATTCCACCTCAAAGTTCTGAAGAAATTTTTCCTAAGTTATTTTTGACAATTTTTTACATTGTCGTTTAAATATTTTACTATACTCAATTGTGGATTCCAAAATTTTGATTTCCATCAATTCCAACAATGGATAAACTTTATAATATAAAAACTTATAAGCTCTCTAAATGAGATATTATAAGTTTTCTACATAAAACATTAAAAAATTTTAAATTTAAGTGAAAATTATAATATCATCCAATAATCTATTCTATAAACTATTTAATAAAAATTTAATCAAACATCTTCATGTGAGCGTCAGTTGATTGATGGGATCTAACAGACGCGTTCCCTTTAATCATAACCCCTCACCCCATTTCCCAATAAAATTAAACAAAATATAAGGAACTTTGCACAAAATTTCCAAGCAAACTTAGAAGAAAAGGAAAGGGAAACAAAAAAAAAACATTGCACAAAATTTCTTTTTCGTTTTTGCTCTAAGGATACGCCAAAGATTTCCAACTTAATTTTGGAGCTCCAAACATTTATAATATTAATAAAACATAAGGTTTTGTTTAGTTATATTTATCCCGAAACAACATTGTTTTGAGAAAACATAATCAAATATATTTCCATTTTTCTTTTAAATTACACATTTTTCAAAATATACATACATATATATATATATATGTCTAATATATATTTTATTATTATTTGAACATTAAAAAAATAACTCAATTTCAATTTCATTCCAAAAATACAATAAAAAATATTGATTTAACTACTACAGTAAAAAATATCTCCTCCAAAACATAAACAAACATATCAAAAAATAATTTTCACATTCTCAAATAATTCATTCTTCCAGAACATATAATAAAATCAAACAAAAAACATAACCAAACATTCCCTAAATTTTTTGCCGTATTTTTTGAATAGTGTATTTAAAATATCTTTATTTTTCCTTTTGTAATCTTCATAATTACAAATGATGAAATAACTATCAGTTAGAAGTTACAGTCCACGCACTCTATGCTCTATAATTGTCACTTTATTATAACTTTTATTTTTATTTATGTAAAAATTTGAACAAATATACTAAATTATTAAGAAAAATTAGTTAGAAAGTTCTAACATATATTATTTATGATATACAATAAAAAATTTTGCACACACATAGAAATTAAAATCACTAATTATTATTAAATTGTGAATGGAATTTGTCATTAGTAGCCAATTGGTGGATTAATATTCTTTATATTTATATGTATGGAATTTAGAATTAAAAAAATGCATAAAGTTTAGAGTTTACTTGAATAAATTTTGAGCACACATACGGTGGGTAAACAAAAAAAATAACGGAACTTGATGCTTTCAATATTAGTTTAACGAGGTTCCACGAAAGGGACAAGAACCAATTCTAAGTATCTATATTATTAATAAACTTCATACATTTTTTTTAATGTTTTTACTTTTATTTTCAATCTCATAGCTAGATAATTATCATTATTTATCAATTCGCTACTATCGCTTTATATACACACAATTATTTATTATTACTGTTAATTTTGTAATTTTAAACGTATATTGTATATAATTTACATATATCGATTGTATTATTAAATGCATACGCATCGAACATACATCGATTGATAGTATTAATTATTGTTTAATCTTGTATTAAACACAAGATTTTATATTTATAAACGTCGACAAGAATGGAAACGGAAACATTTGCCCATTAAATTTAATTTCCTCATTAAAATCAATGGAATCACATAATGAACTGTTTGGACCATTTTTAGCCAGCAAATTTTTCTTATTTGCGAAGATTGTCGGTCTTAAGTAATTGCAAAGCTATCAGAATGCTGGTGGGAATCAAATTCCCAGCTGTTGTCCTTCGTAGTGGGTCCGAATCTATGGACCGCGCCTAGTCAAACACTCCCCAATATCAGCTTTGCCTCCACGGTAAGTTTGACAAAGAGGATACATGAAAATTGAAAATTGAAGAGAAATTGCGCCGACGATTTGCGTTTAGAAGAAAATACATTCGCTCTCGTATGTGTACTGTGTGGTATTTCGTACTTGAATTCTAGCAGACTCCTGACATTTTTTAAGAATTTGAGTCGATATTAATTCTATTCCAAACCCTAACAAATTCTAGACACCTTCCAAAAATATGGTCTGACGTCAATTATATTTTGAGCTCTAACAAATTCTTGGCATCTTCTAATATCGTTCATATTCCAAATTCACGTAAACTTTTGACACCTTTCAAGAACTGATATTAATTCTATTCTTCCTCTTTATCCCCTTCTCTAAGTTACAGCCCAACTTGATAAGCAATGCAAATTGAATTCTATATACAATGGCCGATGAAGAACTGATTTTTTCATGCAACGTTGATTGAGAAACCAGCTATTTTTGCAATTTCAACTACACTGATAACAATTTCAATTTGTTCATTGGTCTCCCTCTTTGCCCCAGAACTTTCTTTTTTGTTTTTGTCTCGATACAATCAGTTTCGTCTAGATTTCTTACTGTTTTATACAACTCCATTATTTCTTTTACGTGCTAGTTTACAACTTTTCCTTTTTCCCATCTGAATCTTTTTCTCCACGTACTTTTTTCGCCTTAAATATTCTAATATTCGGCATCATGTCTGCAAATAATTCATGCCGACTTAGAGTGCATGGCGTTTCTCTCTCTCTGATAATTATTTATTTAACACATAAAATGAAATAAAAAACGAAAATAGAATGGATAGAGGACCCAAACTAAAATTGACAGCATTGCTACTAATTTAATTACTCATTTGCACTAATACGTTTTTACAATATAAATCCTATTATAAATGTTCAAAATGAGACATTATATATTTTCTACATGAAATGTTAAGAGGTTTTAAGTTCTTCTAAAAAAAATATAATATACCACGTTAATATATTATTTTGGAATTCAATTACTTGTCTATTTTTCACGTCTATTTTATAGAATTTTGTTTCACCATAATTTACAAAATAAAATTTTATTTTTAAAATAAAATAATAAAACTTATAAATTATTTAATAAAAATTTAATGAAAGACCTTCATGCGATTGTCACTTGATTGACAGGATTTGAAAGACGTGTTGTCTTTAATCATAACCGCAACCCCTTCCCGAACAAAACTAAGGAACTTGGACCAAATTTCTTTTTCGCTTTTGCTCAAAGGATATGCCAAAGACGACTAAATTATAAAAATATTGTAAAAAAAATTAACATTTATAAAACTACCGT
>JACGDI010003462.1:676299-746460 GCA_014898725.1 Jacaranda copaia | reverse complement strand
TATCAAATAAAATAAAACAATAAAAATAATTAAAAGAAAAAGAAAAAGAAAAAGACATGGAATTAAGAGGCGTGGCCCTCTTAATTCCATCTTTCAAAAAAAAATGGCTAAAGGCCGCGCCTTACCATATTTTTACAACACTTTTAGGAATACGGTAATTTCATAAATATTAATTTTTTTTACAATATTTTTATAATTTACCCGCCAAAGACTTCCACCTTAATTTTCATGCTGCAAATATCTATGCGAATGTTTGGTTATGTTTTATCAACAATTATGTTATATATTTGAGGGAAATAAATTTTGGGATTACGGTTGATGAAATGCAAGGATATTATTGAAGAATGTATTATATTTTTTTTTATATATTTTGAAGAATAATTAAAAAATTATTTGGAAGAGTGTTTATATATTTATTTATGTTTTGAAAAGTGACATTTTTTACTGTTACGGTCAAATCAATATTTTTTTTATTTTAGGATAAAAATAAAATTGAGCAATAATTTTTTATTTTATAAATAATAAAATATGATGTGTGTGTGTGTAAATGGTTGGATTTTTGGATATTTGGACAAAAAATGAAGGGCATTTCGGTATTTTTACATGTTAGTGTTTTGAAGCCAAAACACTAACATGTTTGGTTGCATTCCTATTGGAATAGGTTTTTTCCAGCAAAACTCAACCAAATATTCCCTATACTATTAATAAAAATAAATTTTTTCTGTATTTTTAAATAATCTCTTCAAAATATTTTTCTTTTTTCTTTTTAATCTTCTTAACTTTAACTCATGCAAATATTATCGATTACATATTACAACCCACTCATTCTATGCTCTGTTATTGTCATTTTATTATAATTTTTATTTTTATTTATGTACAAATTTGAACAAATATACTGAATTATTAAAAGAAAATTAGTTAGAAAAATAAAATAAATATTTTATTATTTATACAATAAAAATTCAAACACATGAATAAAATGTGTCAAATTTACTAGTTGTTATTTAAATTTAAATGAAATTTGCTATCGATAATCAAATAATTGAATAATATCATCCTCAAATAAATTCTGACTGTCCAGGCGGTGTGTAAATAAAGAAACAAAAATGTGAATGGAACTTGATGCTTCCAAATTCCAATACATGTTTGACAAGGTTCCATGAAAGGGAGATGCACCAATTCTAAGCATACTAATTTATACTATTATATATAGCATAATTTTGTATTTATTTAATTGTATAATTTTAATTTTAATTTTGTAATTTTGATCAAATATTAAATTCTTAGAATTTTTAGTATTCTAATTTAATTAAAAAAATTTCATTAGTTATTCATTATTATCTCTTATAACCGATATAATTGTATCTCATCTCTAATTTTCTTTCATCCGAAATCTATATTTAATAATATTTCATAATCTTTATTAAAGAGCTAGAAGTTTGAGAAATGAATAATTATAAATTAATTGATATGTAATAGCTCATTTTATTAAAATCTTTAAAATTTAATTATTTATACAATGATATTTTTTAGATATGTAAAATATTTTCATATAAAACTATATCTATAGTATATAACAAATAATTTAATTTGAAGAATATTTCAAATATAAAAAGTTACTTCCTGTAACAACTATGAACTCTAAATTTTATTTTTATATTATTAATGAATTTAATTAATTTTAGTTTGAGCTATATAATAATAGAGATTCAATTATTTGAATTAAGTTCTTTTATATGGGATATATATAGTGGACATAATTGAAAATTTTCAAAAGCTTGATAAATGATTACTTAAATAGCAAATAATGTCAATTTTATATTTTCAATATATTCAGTTAAATAGCTTTATAATTATATCATGTACATTTATTTAAATATTTTTAGTCATACTAATTCATAAAAATATTTTCACATGGATTAATGATGTCAAATCAAAAACTGAAAGTAAGAATTCATTGAATTATTTGTATGTTTTGATATATGTACTTTAGAAGTAACTTACATATATATATATATATATATGAGAGTGATATTTTATTTTGAATCTAATATTGAAAATTGACTTATTATTATGTTCATATACATAATATATGTTATTTGATAATTTTAAAAATAATAAAATAATTATATATAAATAAATATAAATAAATTTTATTTTTCAGAGTTATAAGAGATATTTTAATTTATAAAAATTTTATGTTACAAGTTACTTATTCAATTAGTTATCAAATAATACCATAATATAAGTTGTTTTCACAGATAAAGTACAAAGAAGTTCCATATTTACTTTGACAAAAAGTACTTAACGTTCAAAATTCTCAAATGTCATAAAAAATTGCAACTGTAACTTCTACATTTCTAAGAAATTATATAAAAAAAACTTTATATTCTAAAAAATTATTTACTTACTTATCATATCAAAATATGTAGGTATAAACATATATCTAATTTAAAAAATGCATTTAGTTAAATATTCTGCTTTGTTTTTATTTTCTTAATTCTTTCATTTATTTCTTTACATTTTATCATTTTAAAACTTTTTGTATAATTTATAAACTTAGAGTCAGCTAGCAATTTTTCATATTCCACAACTTATTTAAGTAAAATTATCTTCAAAGTTCAAACATAATTGTAGACATGTTAATTTTTGGCCAGTTGAAAAGTGACATGTGTAAAATAATATGCTAAATATTAATTTAAAATTTCTAATTATTTCTTGAAATTTACTAAATTTAATTCCAAAAGACAAATAGTTAATTTTAATTAACTATTTAGTATTTATTTTATACTCAAATCAAATATTGACAAGTGTTAAAGATATAGTGTCTATTCATATGAACAATCAAATCAAAGATATTTGATATTATCTCTTGATATTGATATTATTTTTTTATATTTGATATTTTCAAATCAAAGATATCTGATATTTTCTCTTGATTTTTTATATTATCTTATCGAAGGGATAATTGTTAAAGGAATTCAAGTCAATACAAAAATCTTCTATCAAGTGTCTATCTAAATGGGGTGACCAAAGCTCATTCTATATACAACACAAAATTCCAGCAAGTGAGAAGAACTTTGAAAGAGTCTAGCAATTCTTTTAATCAAATTTAAGAAGATCTACAGTGTTCAAGGCATTCTTTGCGAAGCTCAACATATTCTGGCGTTTGATTCGGGATTAAGGTTCGGAACCCTTGAATTGGTGTTATTTTATTCAAATCAAATTTAAGAAAATTCACGGCATTTAAGCATTTTTTGCAGAACTCATGTATTTCGGCGTTTGATTTGAAATTAAGGTGCGAAACCATCGAATTAGCATTATCAAATTTAAGGAGATCCACGACGTTTTTTGCAGAACTCATTAAATCCAAGATCATAATTGAAAAGGAAGAATTAGAGGATTAGGTTAGAGATTGAATCCATAATAGATAGATTTTAATTTAATTTTATTTATAGAATATTTCTTGTCTTGTAATTTTGCTTATTGTAGACCAAGAAATTTGTGCTTACAATAATATCTTTTAAAATAAAATATTCACATTATTTTATTTAATTAGTAATACTTTTTTTAATATTAAAAATAGTTATGATTCATTTTTAATCACATGAAATAAAATAAATATTATTATAAAATAAAATATCTTAATACTAAAATTAATTTTGGTGCATCGAACATAGCACATGCTAGTTGTTGTATTAAGAAATTCCTCAGTTAATCAAATAGTAAGTCCAATGACATTATAGAATCAACATGAAAAAAAAAATTAATATAAATTTAGGCAGACACATTTACATTAATGTTTTAAACACAAGATTTTATATTTATAAACTTCGGCATGGAACAATATTTAATTTAATTGCCTCTTACAATCACTGGATTCACATGCTGAATAGTTTGAACAATTATTAGCTCGCAAATATAATGCCAAAAGAAACACTCGAGATATTGTCTTTTAGCATGTGGCGTGGAATTTTGTACAGCATTTCAATATATAAATTGATCTAAAATTTCGACTCTTTTAATGTGGAACTTAATATCATAAGAATTTCTTTATTAAGGAATTTGGGGAACAGATAAATTGTTCGTTACTTTTAACAATATTCACTATCTGATAATGTCCGAATTCATTAGCAGACATGATAGAAGCAACTACATGATATACTTTTTCACTTAATTACATGGTGGGTAATTTTGTTCTTATCTAAAATGTACTTGAACGAAGTTAAAAGATGAAAGCAACTTTTAAAAAAAGATTAAAGGGTGTCAAATCTTTTGATGGGAATTAAGATTTGATATCATCAATTTACATCCCATGGAATTGTGGAATGAATTAATTGGTTTGGAGAGAAAAGTCCTGCTTGCTTATGTTCTAGAACAATCACTTTTCATTTAAAATTATTATTAAAATAATAATCAACCTACACTGCCTAACTATATATTTTATATTCTTGTCTTCATACGCAAAAATAATACAAGTAAAAATATATTTAAAAATACATAAAACAGGGAATTTGAATAAAATTACTGCCAATTGCATCAGAAATATTCAAAAGGATACTTGAAATGAAGAAGAATTGAAATTACCGTTCAGCCATCGACAATAGTGATGAAAATATCCCGCTATGTTCTTTTGTGTTTTTTCAAAAAAAATTTCAATCCTCAAAAAAATTTCAAAATGAATGCATATTTTTCAAATTTTCTCCCAAAACATTCAAATTTTATCCCCAAAAAATTTCTTCCATTTCACTCAAAAAATCCTACGTTCTAAAACCACACATACCCTCGTATTTTCTCACTTTACTTATCACATCACTCATTAATTTATCACTATTTCACTTCATTCACACACACACACACACATATTTACACATATGAAAATAATAAAATTTTACTAGTTAAAAAATTCTAAAACTTATGTTTACAAATTTAATTAAATTAATTATTGAAAAAAATGAATTAAATTTAATTAAATATTGTTTATGCTATTACTAAATAATTCATTTATTGAATAACTATTATATTAATTAAATTTTCTTATTAAGTAAATAATATATTAGTTATATTTAATATTTAAATATATTAATAAAATATTACAGTTATTCATTTAATAAATAATTTAAGATGTTTTAATTTGATATAATAAATAAATTAATCCTCTTCAAAAATATTATTCATTAAATATTAATCTTCACATTTATTTAAAATTATAATAAAAGTTTTGATTATAGGGGGATATTTATTTAAAAATCTATTAAGTTTAATAAATTAATATTGATATGCTTAAAGTAATTGTTGTGAGAATTAAATAACTTTATGTGAAATTATTTGATTGTTACTAAATAATGTATTAATTAAATAATAAGTTAAAGTAATTAAATGACTTATTAAATTAATTAATTTAAATAATTTATTATTTATATATTAATTATTTTTCATAGTTCATGTATAATTAAATATTACGTTTATTTATTTGATAAATAATTTAACATGATGTAATTTCATAAAATATAATAGTATTTATTTTTTTTAATTTGATGAATCGTATTAAGTTTTATACATAAATTATTAATGAATTATTTTATTTAAATAAATAACTAAGTTTTATTTATACATAAATCGAAGTAATAAATAGTTAAATAATTATATTTTAGTTCATAAACAACAATTAGTTTATAATTAATGTATAGTAATTAAATTTTTTATAAGTGGATATTGACAATTATAATATAAACTGATTTTTTATAATTAAGATATAATTATAATTTTATGAATAATTAATATTTATTAATATATATTTCATTCCAAATAATACATTACTTACAAATGTTAAATTTATAAAAATATAAATTGCAAAATAAATAACTAATTAAACTCATATTTCAATCATTAAATACACACACACATCATTATCCAATTATAAATATATATACATATAATATATAAGGAAAATCACTTTCATATTACAAATCGAACAAAATAGTAACTGATTTGATATTTACAGTAAAATTTGCTTTTTCCTAAAACATAAAAAAAAAAAATCATTCTTAAATTATTTTCTTTATTTTTTCAAAATACAAAGAAACACTTAACACATTTTTCAAATTTTTTCCCAAAAATTCATTTTCCTAAATTGTTTTTTACAAAATTCTCAAAACGTAAAAGAACATAAGGTCTGTTTTTCTTTTCTCTCTCCACACGTGGCAATCTGTGCTTGGTTGGGATCCCCAGATATTCCTGAGACAACAGCTGCTCCCTTGCTCTGTAACTAACTAACTAACTAACTAACTCACAAATGCGCATACGATGTCGGATGTCGTCACTTACTTTACTACCACGATTGCTTCATTTAAGTCGGCTCATTTTGAGTTCTTTATTTTATTTTATATTTTATATTATTTAATAAAATATATAATAAATGTGTTGATTTTTAATTGATTATTTATAAAAAATATTTAATACATTTTATATATATCATAAATAAAAAACGAAAACAAATATAGTAGAGAATTCAAATTGTAATTAATTGTACTGCGTCTAATTTAATTATTCATTTGCGATAAAAATTAGAAAATACATTAATATCATGTTCAATAACAAATTATGAGAATTGCAATACATCTTCATGATACAAATCTTAATTTGAATATCGTACACTTTTTTATCAATTAATGTACTGTACAAATCTTATTATGAATGCGGCATACTTTTTTTTTAATTGACGTAAAAATATTCGATATAAATAAAATCATATCCCTAAAAAAAATTTTTGTTTCAAGATTCCAACTTAAAAAACTTGAGGAAATTTTACATACGTTATTTTTGGCAATTTTTTACATTGTCAATTAAATATTTTACCATATTCAATTGTGCATTTGAAAATTTTGATTTCCATCAATTCCAACAATGGATAAACTTTAAAATATAAAAACTTATAAGCTCTCTAAATGAGATATTGTAAGTTTTCTACATAAAATATTAAAAAAATTTAAATTCCAGTAAAAATTATAATATTATCCATTAATCTATTCTATAAATTATTTAATAAAAATTTAATCAAACATCTTCATGTGAGTGTCATTTGGTTGATGGGGTCTAACAGACGCGTTGCCTTTGATCATAACCCCTAACCGCATTTCCTAATAAAATATAAGGAACTTTGCATAAAATTTCCCAGAAAACTTAGAAGAAAAGGAAAGGAAAAAAAAAAAAAAACTTTGCACAAAATTTCTTTTTCGTTTTTGTCTTAAGAGACTTCCAACTTAATTTTGGAGCTCCAAATATATATACTGTTAATAAAACATAAAGTGTATTTAAAATATCTTTATTTTTTCTTTTATAATATTCATAATCAAAAATCATGAAATAACTATCAGTTTGAAGTTACAAACCACACACTATACGTTCTATAATTGTTATTTTATTATAACTTTTATTTTTATTTATGTAAAAATTTGAACAAATATACTGAATTATTAAAAAAAAGTTAAAAAATTGTAACATTTATTATTTATTATATACAATAAATTTTTTTGTGCATGCATAGAAATCAAAATCACTGGTTATTATTTAAATGTGAATGGAATTTGCTGTTAATAGTCAATTGGTCGAATAATATTATTTATATTTATATGTATGAGATCTAAAATTAAAAAAAATGCATGAAGTTTAGGATTTAAATTTGAATGAATTTTGAGCGCACATATGATAAAAAAAAATAAATGAAAATGTGAATGGAACTTGTTGCTTTCAATATTAGTTTGACAAGGTTCCATGAAAGGGACATGCACCAATTCTAAGTATCTATATTATTAATAAACTTCATATCCCCTTTTAATGTATTTTTTTCAAATGTCTTTATTTTTATTTTCTATCTTATAATTGTGTAGATAATTATCAATCCACTACTATCAATTTATACACACACAATCATTTATTGTTATTGTTAATTTTACAATTTTAAACATATATTACATATATTTATATGCATCAATTGTACTATTAAATGCACACGTATCGAACATACGACCACTCATAGTATTAATTATTGTATTAAGAAATTCATCAGCTAATCAAATAGCAGCTAATTAATATAAACTTGGACACAACACACGCACGTACGTTCATATTTTAAACACAAGATTTTATATTTATATAGGTCGGCAAGAATGGAAACGGAAACATGTGCCGCCATGCATAGCCCATTGAATTTAATTTCCTCGTTAAATCAACGGATTCAGATGATGAACTGTTTGAGCAATGGTTAGCCCGCAGAATTTTCTTGTCTGCTAAGATTCGAAGATGTAATTGCAAAGCTATCAGAATGCTGGTGGGAATCAATTTCCCTGCTGGAACTGATCATAATTCCTTCGCAGTGGGCACAAATCAATCGACCGCGTTGACTTTATCGCCAGTCAAACACTCCCAAATATCGGCTTTCCCTCCACGATAAGTTTGACAGAGAAAATACATGAAAATTGAAAATTGAAGAGAAATTGCGGCGACGATTTGCATTTAGAAGAAACTACATTCGCTCATGTGTTTGTGGTATTTCCGGCTTGAATTCTAAAAAACTCTTGATATTTTTTTAAGAATTTGGGTTGATATTAATTATATTTCAAATTCTAACAAATTCTTAACACCTTTCAAGAATTTGGTTTGATATTAATTATATTTTAAACTCTAACAAACTCTTGGCATCTTTCAGGAACGTTGGCCAATATTAGTCATATTCCAAATCTTAACAAACTCTTGATCCCTTTCAAAAACTCAATTCGATATCAATTTTATTTTGAATAGTAACAAACTCTTGGCACCTTCAAGGAACCTGACTTATGTTAATTCTATTCATCTCCTTTAGCCCCTTCTCCAAGTTACGGCCCAACTTGTTGAGCAATGCAAATATTGAATTCTATATATAATGGCAGATGAAGAACTGGTTTTTTCATGCAACTTTGATTGAGAAGCTAGCAATTTTTGCAGTTTCAACTACACTGATAATTTATTCAATTTGTTGATTGATCTCCCTCTTTGCAAAACTTTTGCCCCAGAACTTTCTTTTTTGTTTCTTTCTCGATCGAATCAGTGTCGTCTAGATTTCGTACTGTTCTACATAACTCCATTATTTCTTTTACGTATTAGTTAGCAACGTTTCCTTTCTCCCATCAGAATCTTTTTCTCTACAAACTTTTTTACCCTTAAATTTTCTAATATTCGGCATCATGTCTGCAATAATTCATGCAAACGTAGAGTGCATGTCGCTCCTATCTGATTTGCAGGATTCCATCAAACTTAGTGTGCCCAATAAAAAGAGATGGCATTTGGCTTTTGCCACCATTTATTGTTCGACGGCCTTTCTTTCTCGCTTCAAACAGAGCAAAAGCAACCAAATTTTCAGCAATGGCAAAACTATCTCGCATGAGACTGTTATAGATGTGGTTCAAAAAGAACCCCTTTTCTCTTGTGTTGATCAGTCAAGCCTCACTAGTCTTGTGAAAGAGAAAAGCCTCAATAAATTAGCCAAACTTGGAGGGGTTGAAGGGATTTCTACTTCACTTAAAACAGATCAGAAGTATGGTATTAATGGTGATCCAGAAGATATTAGTTCAAGGCAAGAAGCCTTCGGGAGGAATACTTATCGAAAGCCCCCTGCAAAGAGTTTCTTTCATTTTACATGGGAAGCTTTCAAGGATCCAACAATTCTCATTCTACTGGTTTGTGCTGCACTTTCCCTTGGATTTGGAATTAAGGAAAACGGGCCTAAAGAAGGTTGGTATGATGGTGGAAGCATATTTGTTGCTGTTTTTCTTGTTATTTCTGTTTCTGCTGTCAGTAATTTCAGGCAAAATAAACAGTTCGACAAGCTTTCCAAAGTAAGCAGTAATATCCCGGTAGAAGTTGTGAGAAATGGGAGGAGACAACAGATTTCAATCTTTGAAATTGTTGTTGGTGATATTATTTGCTTGAAGATTGGTGATCAAGTCCCTGCTGATGGATTGTTTGTAGAAGGGCACTCTTTGCAAGCGGATGAATCTAGCATGTCAGGGGAAAGTGATTTCGTTGAAATTGATAGCCATAAGAATCCATTCTTGTTTTCAGGGACGAAGGTGGCTGATGGATATGCTAACATGCTTGTCACTTCTGTTGGAATGAACACTCTTTGGGGCGAAATGATGAGCAAAATCAGCCGTGATTCTGATGAGGAAACGCCCCTTCAAGCCCGGCTCAACAAGCTTACTTCATCCATAGGTAAGGTTGGTTTGGCCGTGGCGTTTCTGGTTCTTCTTGTGCTTTTGGTACGATACTTCACTGGAAACACAGAAGATGAAAATGGGAATAAAGAGTTCAACGGAAGTAAGACAAAGGTTGATGATGTGATCAATGCTGTGGTGGGAATTATCGCTGATGCTGTGACTATTGTAGTTGTAGCAATTCCTGAAGGTTTACCTCTGGCAGTCACACTTACTCTTGCTTATTCAATGAAAAGAATGATGGCTGATCAGGCCATGGTGCGGAAGCTCTCGGCTTGTGAGACGATGGGCTCTGCCACAACTATTTGTACAGACAAAACAGGGACTCTTACTCTGAATCAAATGAAGGTAACAAAGTTCTGGCAGGGGAAAGAATCAATTGAAGCAAGAAATTATACTTTGATTACAAGTAATGTTCTTGAGTTGCTCCACCAGGGCGTCGGCCTCAACACTACAGGTAGCGTTTATAAGTCAGGAACTAACGTTGAATACTCAGGTAGCCCGACTGAAAAAGCGATTCTATCATGGGCTGTCCTAGAATTGAACATGGATATTGAGGCGGTGAAAAGGGATTATGATATTCTGCATGTGGAAGCATTCAATTCAGAGAAGAAGAGAAGTGGCATTCTGATGAAGAAGGTTGAAGATGGCATATTTCATGTACATTGGAAAGGAGCAGCTGAAATGATACTAGCAATGTGCTCTCATTACTATGATTTGGAAGGAAACATGAGAGCTTTCAATGAGCCGGAAAGGATGGAATTTGATCAAATAATTCAAGGTATGGCTGCTGGTAGTCTAAGATGTATTGCATTTGCACATAAGCAGGTTTCTGAGGCCAACGCAGGGAAAAAGATTGAAGAAAGTGGGCTAACTCTTCTGGGCTTGGTGGGCTTGAAAGATCCGTGTCGGCCCGGTGTGAAGAAAGCCGTAGAAGACTGTCAATATGCAGGTGTGGATGTCAAGATGATAACTGGTGACAATGTTTTCACAGCAAAAGCTATAGCCACAGAATGTGGAATCATTCATCCCAACCAAGAAGTCGATGATGGATCAGTGGTGGAAGGAGTGGAATTTCGCAACTACACAGAAGAGGAAAGAATGGCGAAAGTCGACAAAATCCGTGTGATGGCGAGGTCATCTCCTTTCGACAAACTTCTGATGGTGCAATGCCTGAAAAAGAAGGGCCATGTCGTGGCAGTCACAGGAGATGGCACAAATGATGCACCTGCATTGAAAGAAGCTGATATAGGACTTTCAATGGGAGTCCAGGGGACAGAAGTGGCTAAAGAAAGCTCAGATATTGTCATCTTAGATGACAACTTTGCTTCTGTTGCAACAGTTTTGAGATGGGGGAGATGTGTGTATAACAACATTCAGAAATTCATCCAATTTCAGCTAACTGTCAATGTAGCAGCACTAGTCATCAACTTTGTGGCAGCCGTTTCGGCCGGTGAGGTACCATTGACTGCTGTCCAGTTGCTATGGGTGAATCTCATAATGGACACATTAGGAGCATTGGCCCTTGCAACAGAGAAACCAACCAAGGAGCTGATGGAGAAACGGCCGGTTGGACGGACTGAGCCACTTATCAGCAATGTTATGTGGAGGAACTTGCTAGCTCAAGCCCTTTATCAGGTAGCTGTTCTCTTGATATTACAGTTCAAAGGTGAATCAATTCTTGGAATCGGTGAGAAGTTAAACAACACGATGATTTTCAATACATTCGTTTTGTGTCAAGTTTTTAACGAGTTTAATGCTCGCAAGCTTGAGAAGAAGAATGTTTTTGAGGGAATACATAGGAACAAGCTGTTTGTGGGGATAATTGGGATGACTATAGTCCTTCAGGTGGTGATGGTGGAGTTCCTGAGGAAGTTTGCTGATACAGAGAGATTGAATTGGGGACAGTGGGGAGTTTGCATAGGAATTGGAGCTGCATCTTGGCCTATTGGTTGGTTTGTGAAGTTCATCCCCGTTCCTGAAAGACCATTTTTCAGTTATCTCAGTTTGAAAAATCACAGAGGCATTTAGAGAGTTAGAATTTTTCTTGATTTTCTGGTCTTATAGCTAACTATTCTTTTATTTTTTAATATCTTTGACTATACTGTGGTAGTTTGTTTTGTGGTACTTTTTCTAGGTACTAATACAATGAAAATGCAATCATTTTTCTATTATTTTGTTTTTAAATAAAGGAATGGGACAATATGTGTGTACCCTTTTTCTGTTAACATTTTTTCATGAAATTTGGGGCATTGCTACTATGGGACTGCTTGGGAAAAATTATCCTTAGGGGACAATGAAATTAACATTTAAATATGTTAAGTTCCCATAAAATTTAGATTCTTATTAGATAACTAGTTACAAAGTTTCGAGCAGTTAGCAACTTCAACGGCAATAGTAATTAGAGAAAAATTAAGACAAAAGGAAAAATAATAAAAGAATTTTGAAAGTGAAATAAATTAAGAGAAAACAAAAATTATAAGGGATAATATTTAATTCATAAAGATTCTTGAACGTGCTCAAAGATTCATACCTAAATATTGCCTAATTTCTAAAAGGATAAGTGTTTGTATGCTTATGAATTTGCCCTTAATCATTTCTTTTTTTTTTTTATAGAAAATTATATTTACATCGTTACATCAAGATATCATTCAATAATTCAGTTTCAGAATATTCAATAATAATCAAATAAATTATAAAAAATAACAAAATAAAAAACTCATATAAAGACATAAATATATGTGCATGCACGAGGTTGAACTCAAACACCCATGACATCATTTCTACAGTCTCGTGACCCCTGCCTTAATTGTTAAGGCAACCGGCTCTTTAGCCTTAACCATTTCAAGGTAGATCTTGCGAATAAACGTAGCAACTTCGGGAGCATAGCCAAAGGCTTGTGCAACGATGAGAGGTCAACCAAATGTCCACACATGTAAATGTGAAGAAAGTTCCCTTAGTTGCCTTTTTCGTGGAAAAGTACCCAGCTAGAATGGTAGATTCCCTTTTGCACTTTTTGAATACCGAATCCTTAGCCCGGTGATATCCTTGAAGTAACCAAATAGATCACCCATAGCACCAGCATAAATGATATAATTTATTGCACTTGAAAAATGTACCATCCATCAAAATTTTTACCGACTTTATTCCTAATTTTATAATTTTCTCATACGCTATCATTATCTTTGGCGTTAAAATTTTTTTATTACACCCAATAGTAATCATTAATTTGAGTATTAGAAAAATTTTATCGGACAACTCCCAACCAAAATGATCCTAACATATCTTTGATTTCAGGACCAAACTACGCACCAAAATTCGATTAAAATTAAAAGGAAATTCCTCTGCTCGTGTCAGATAGATTAAGGAACATATGGTGGCAGCACAGCAAGAGCGGTACAAACCAGCAGCGCAAGCATATGATAAGAGCAACTAACAACCCGCGTTTTGTCAGAATCCACACACACACACACACACACACAAAAGGAAAGAAAGAAAAAAAAAGAAAAAACAAACAAACAAACAAACAGAAAATCCCACGAAGCACCAGTTTGTCAGAATCAAAGACTTCCATATCTAGCAACTCGACAGGGTCTATGGTGATATGGGAATCTTCCCCTCTGTTTCTTGGTAAAAAATTTCCAACCATGGAAAGCACAGGGAAATCTTGGCAAAAAAAGGGTGTTACCAAAAAAGAGATCAGATATTCACCTCCCTTACCATCCCCAAAAAATCCATTTCTTTACCCAAATCCATGTCCGGCGTCTTGCAAGAAAGTTACAGAGGAGTAGAGCATGCACCCATGCTAACCAATGGCTCCAAGAGGTGGCGACTACTTTCCATAGCTCTGCGTAGTAGCAGGGCCTTCTCTCAAGCAAGGAAGATACTAGTCAAGAACCAAGATGTTTTCTTCAACAAGTTACTGCAGTCTCCATCTTATACAGTGGTTGAAGTTGAACCCGAATGTTTCTCAGGCATCAACAAATTAAGTCTTTCCAAACTAGTCCAAAAGAAAAACTTCGACCACCTAAATCACTTTGGAGGGGTTCAAGGGTTGATCTCTGAGCTCAAAACCCATGCTGAGAAGGGTATTCAGAGTGATCCTGGAGGCATTACCCACCGCCGCCAAGTCTTCAGTTCGAATGCAATTCAGAAGTCATTTTCTTCAAAGATGTCGCGGATTGTATTGGAGTCCTTCAAAGACCCAATCATTCTTGTCCTACTTCTGTCTGCTTCACTTTCTCTTGGTTTTGGCATCAAAAGGAAAGGGCTGCAAGGAGTATCTGATGGGCTGTCCATATTTGTTTCAGTATTTCTTGTAGTGGCTGCAACATCTTTCTGTAATATCTGGCCTACAAAACAATTTCATATGTTATCCAAATCCCCCTATAATATTTCCACTGCTGTCATAAGAGATGGGAGAAAACAAAAAATTCCAGCAAATGATACTGTTGTTGGTGATGTTGTCTACTTACAGATTGGAGATCAAGTTCCTGCTGATGGGTTGTACATAGATGGGAACTCATTTCAAGTAAATGAAGCAGTCCTAACAAAAGAAGTGAATTCTGTGGACATCACACATGATCATAACCCATTTGTACTTGCCGGAAGCAAAGTGACAGATGGTTATGCTCGAATGCTTGTTACTGCAGTAGGCATGAACACTAAATGGGGAGAGATGATGAGTGCAACATGCGCTACTAATGATAGGACTCCTTTACAAGTGAAGCTACACAACCTGACCCAGAGTACAGCTCAGGTTGGCTTGGTTGTGGCGTCAATGGTCCTCATGGTATTGCTCATCCAGTATTTCACAGGGCACATAAAAGATGATGATGGTGGAGTAGTGGATTATACTACAAGCAAGAGAAGCATCCATCATGCGTGCCAGGCCATCGCTGGAATTCTAGCCACACCAATAGTTATTGCATCAACTGCCATCCCAGAAGGTCTAATACTGGCAGTCACAATAACTCTTGCTTATTCAACCAAGAGAATGGTGGCTGAAAATGCAGTAGTGAGAAATCTAACAGCTTGTGAGGCAATTGGCTCCATAACTGTAGTGTGTGTAGATGAAACTGGCACCATTTCTTTGAAATCCCCTAAGGTGGAAGAGTTTTGGCTGGGCCAAAAGAAGTGGACTCACTCATCAATTAATAGGGAAGTTCTTCAATTAGTACACGAGGGAGTTGGTCTGAATACCAATTCTGGATCTTTTTCTGAATTTAGTGAGCTTCAAACCCAAAATGCAGTTTGTGATTGGGCAGCTGAAGAACTAGGAATGAATTTAGAGCAACTGAAGGAAAACAGCACCATTCTCAATGTTGAAAGCCTCAACCTACAAGACAGTATGTGTGTCCAGCGGAGCAATGACAACACAATACATGTCCACATGAGAGGATCAGGAGACAGGATTCTGGCTAGGTGCTCTTGTTACTACGAAGAAAATGGGGAAATCAAAAGCATTAACAATAATGCAAGAGAAGAATTCAAGAAAATTGTTCAGGAAATGAAGAATAATGGCATCTACTGCATTGGATATGCACATGCAGCTGTTTCAAAAGAACATGATGATAATAATGAAGAAAAACTTTTTCATCCTAAGCAGAAAGAAGAAGAGTTGAACTTGATTGGGTTTTTAGGTCTTAAGGGTCTGCTTCGACCCAACATAAGCAAAGCTTTGACAGAATGGCGACAGGCTGGAGTAAATATCAAAATGATCACAACAGAAGACGTTCCAAAGGCAAAAAAATCGGCACTTGAATGTGGTATATTCAGTCCTAATCAGATCACAACCACAGAGGATGTTATCGAGGGCATAGAATTTAGAAACTGCACTGATAAAGAGAGACTGGAAAAAGTAGAGAAGTTCAGTGTGATTGCAGGAGCCACTACTTCCGACAAGCTTCTACTGGTACAATGCTTGAAACAGAAAGGCCATGTGGTAGCAGTTATTGGAGGCTACCCAGACGATGAAATTGTACTTGAGGAAGCTGATGTGGGTTTCTATCTTAGGATCCAAGGATCTCATTCCATGAAGGAAAAGTCAGATATCATCATCTCAGATGATAGTTTTACTTCAATAGCAAGAGCTATGAGGTGGGGAAGAGGCATATACAACAACGTACAGATACTTACAGAGTTCCAGCTCACAGCTACCATTTCCTCTCTGGTGATAGACTCAGTGACAACTATTTTTACCGGACAACCCCACACCATAAACATTGTTGCAGCCATTTCAGCTGGTAAGGTTCCATTTGCAGCACTCCAGATACTGTGGGTGAAGCTGATAGTGGGTACATTAGTTGTTCTAGCTCTTACAATAGATAATCCTGATGAAAGCCTCATGCAACAGATGCCTGTAGACCAAAGGGAACCATTTATAACCAATAAAATGTGGAGGAACATCATAGGACAAGCTCTGTGTCAAATCATAATCTTACTTATCATACAGTTCAAGGGAGAATCTACTTTCAAATTGAGCAACACAGAAAAGGATACCTTGATCTTCAACATATTTGTTCTCTGCCAGATATTTACCATATTCAATACAGTAAAGGGAAAGAACATCTTTGAGAGGCTAAACAAGAAAAGGGTATTCTGGGTGCTAATAGGCATTATAATTCTTCTGCAGGTTGTTATCGTGGAGTTATTGAAAATGTTTGCCGATACTGAGAGACTGAACTGGAAACAATGGCGTGCATGTATTGGAATTGCCATTCTATCTTGGCTGATAGGTTGGTTACTCAGAAGGATACCTGTTCCTCAGAAACCTTTTCTTCTGCTGTTTCTGTAGCCTGAACTCACAGTAGTCATGTTTATTCAGTCATTTATGATTAGATGAGATGGTTTTCTTCAAAAAGTTTCAATATTTGACAAGGGTTCATTCAAAATTCCGTTTCTTACTTGTAGCCTACACTGTTGAGGACTTTATATGCTCTTCTATTTTATAGGTCAAAATAGCAGAATCATCAGAAACTAAAATCTAAATTTTTCTTACTACTGAAAATGCATGACTTGGGAACAAATTGCACCAAAGATAAATAATAATTCCCCTGCAACTAATTCACTAGTTAGTGGGAGGGGCAGTTTTACACCATTAGTTGCTGTGTTTTGAAACCACTGTTTTCAAAAGACATTTTCTAGTAGATACAGATTATTTGTGAGGAAAGTGATAAAATGCAAAAATTCATGGCTTATAGTGCTTCCATGTGATTAGCAAGACATTGTTCCTCAACCTAATGAAAACTGGGGTGGAAAGAACTTGTTATGGGAAATCTCTCAAAATTTCGCTGTTGAACTATAGTAATTGAATGGATTTGAATCAGAAAAGAACATGATCATAACTAAGGATTAAGGACCAGTTTCATGAAGTATTTCCATTAACAAGATCTAGTGACATTTTTCAATTAGACATTATATACAGAAATCTGTATCATGGTAAAGAGGCTTTAATATGACCTCAAGAAGCCAAGATTAACCATTAGAACAACCAACGATACTTTTAACAGGAGCAAGGGATGTAATTCTCAGAAGGATGAATAAAGAATGAAACAGAGAAGGTTTCAATTTTCAAAATTAGCAAGAAACTCAGAAGCTTTCATCACATAACTCCTTCTCACCACTTCTCCTAACAACTAACAAAATACATACATGACTTTGCATAGGAAATTCATAAGCAATTAATCTGATTCATCGTGTTTGATCACTGACAGAATGTTAGCATCATAACAGGAACAGTAAGACTTAAAAATTAGCTCAAAATTTTGATTAAAGAAATCCAAATCTTAAGCAGTTTGTTTCAGAATATTCAATTCAGAAAATACATTCTTTCTAATATTCAAGATCTGAGTTGCCAATCATTGCTCGAATTCTTATGATCTACAAATCACATTTGTCATATACTCATTGAAGAAACGTATATTCTAACATTGAATCCAAATTTTGTGGTTTTATGAAGAATATCCCTTCCACTGAAACAATCACAAATATGTCCGCAATATTTACCGCAGATTCTATGAGCTTAACCATGTTTGTTTGTTAAAAATTTAACAATAAACAAAATCTGGAATAGCATAATCATACTAAAGCAAAAGCATAAGCATTTTCCACCAACCAAGCAAAAATAAATTATCCAGCCCTAAACCCAAAAATTAAGCAATGGTATAAATAAATATATACAGGGAGATGCGGAGCGACGGAGGTGTACGTGGTCCGGCGAAGTCGCCTTCGGCCGCTCACGGCGTCTGAGGTTCGTCTCAATCTTATTTCATTAAATTCATCTTATGACAACAATAATCTTATTAAATAAAATTTTATTAATTAAAATAATAACGTCAGATCTCGGATGATATATAAAATATTTTATATGTAATATTTTTTTTATTAATATATCACTGATGTACTAATATTATTGTTTAAAATTTATGATAATATATCTTAGTTATAATAAATGTTGGAAAAACAAATTATTTTTGTAACTTGTTGACATAATATTACACTTTTATATATGATGTCTTCCTTTAATGATATATGATGTCTTCCTTTAATGTGGGTAGCGCGACGAGGGAGATCTCTTTGGTCGATACAGTTAAATGGTCACAACTTGAATTGGTGGAAAGCAACGTGGGTTGGATTGTGCAATCAAAGGAAACATTAAGCTTGGTGAGGTGGATTCGATTAAGATCTTTCGATTTTTAAATCAGATTGAATTTAGGAATGTAAAATGGATGATATAAATATCAAAATAATTTAAATAATTACACCTAAACACTTGTAATTAGATAGAAATATTTTTAGTACGAAACCTGTTTAATAGATTAGAGCATAGTATCTAATTCGTTGGTTGTGGATCAATATAATTTAATATTCTCTTTTGTTATCCACTTAAAATTAGTAATAATACATTACAATTATAAATTGATGATCATGCATTATGGTCACAACACAATTAGTAAAGTATGAACATCCAATGGCCATACATATTTTCTTAGGGACTATCATATATAATTATTAGTAACTGCTTTAATTAGCGGTGATTGACTAATTTTGATTTGTAATGAAACTATTTTATGATCGATCAAAGTAATTATTAAATTGATCAATTAACTCGTCTGATACTACTTAAAAATGGAGTGAAGTCCTTTACGAGAAAAGCATAGTGTTAATTTTGGTTATGTTTTTTATTTGATTTTATTATGTGTTTATTTTGTGTTTTGAGATAATGAACGTTGAAAGAATTATTGGAGAATGTAAAAGTTGTGTTGGAGAATGTAATTAATATTTGGTTATATTTTGAAAAATAGTTAAAAAATAGATTTGGGTAGTTTTGATGTGTTTGATTATGTTTTGGGGGAGACATTTTATATTGTAAAGGTCAAATCAATACTTTTGTATTGGTGTTTGGGTTTGAAAATGATTTTTAATATTTTTTTAATTGTAAAGATAATACTAAAATATGTTAGATATATATATATATATGTATATATATGTAATGAATGGATGTGATTATCTTGTAAGTTTGTAATGATTGGTCCAATGATTAAGTGGATTGTATTTTATTATTTTATGGATTTGTTTGTTTGTTGCATTTTATTTATTTATTATTTATTGTAAATAAAAATGAGTTTATTAGATTAAAAAGGAAGAAGTATTCATATAATATACTTTACCAATATTTTCTTAAAAAAAAAGCCATAAAAAATAAACACTAAAATCACCTACAAAACACGTGCGCGGTAAATATAAATTATAATACAAGAATATCAACACTAACAAATAAATTGATAAAATATAGAGTATAACAATAGGCAATTGTGCACATAAAAACTAGAAATGCACTTCTAAACTACGATTCATAGACCATTGGTAACTAAATATAAGAACATATGAAAGTTTTAGGCCTCCCATCCATCCATATCCTAATGGTAAGTGATAGATAAGAGTTTCGAACAAAAGCATTGATGTCTTTAAATGGTGCATAACACATTAATCAAACACCATGATTGGGTGGGGGTGGGGGGAGGGGGAGGCAAATGAGGAGCCATCATGTCTGCTATCAATTATTGAACCTCATATGGGTCCTAGGACCCAGTGGGAGGTGCTAATGCATCTTTTGCAGTCCCACCATCAGATAAGTCTATTGCATGTTTGTCGAAAAAAATATATCATAGTGGGATGTGCAGAGGCTTTCCAAATGTACAAAAATAGCTTAATCTAATAGTCTCTTGAAATAGCTACAATTTTCAATGTGTAATGAGATATGTATATATATATATATATCTTAAATAAATAAATGGATAACTTAACTTACATTCCCAACAGGCGCCCAATAGTGTGAGTCAACAAGCACCACATTGGTGTTGGCATTATGCTGCACCCCAGGAATAGTTATGTACTCCAGTAATGCATTGTATTGGCCATGTAGGTGCTAAATCTTCATCTTAACTTCGTCAATTGTCCTCTTTCTCTTGAACGTCTTAGATAGACAACGTGCAATGTGGAAGCACTTATATATAAGGACCTCCTTATGAGAGATGTAATAGGAGGTTACAACATTCATTAAGTAAGTGATTAGGACAACCTCCTCTTGAGCCCTCCAGTGGGGATCATGAAATATACTATACACAGGCACATTAGGACTTAGTGGTGTCTCATTAGATAATCTTGGCATAATTTATGTTCATATTGTTATTATTGGGATACAAATAAAGATGTCTATAAATATATTTAACAGCAAATACGGTATGTCCAATCATCAAATACAACACACTTTACCAATCATAATTAACAACTCTTTAGTACATAAACTCATTTAGGACATAAATACTATGGGACATAATTATACAACAAGAATAAAATAAAATCAAGATGATGTAGGTGATCAGTTTGGTGTCCGATCTATACTAACTTAGCTTTTGCGAGATGAGCCATGTCATCTCGATAATCTAGTGCAAATGCATTAAACAACCTCAGACCATGACGTGACAGAGCCAACTCTCGAACCTTTTTTAATGCCGTCATTTGAGCTAACAGGCATTTGAGCTAATGAGCATGTCTGCTCTAACTCGAGTAGAATGAGAACGTGGGATATCAGGCCTAGAAGTCCCCTGAAAGCACAAAAAAATACATGATGCGCCTGAATCTGATACCATAATAGGGCGTTCCCCAGTAATAGATTGTAACATCTCTCGGGTTGGTGTTAGCAAGTGACAGGCTATTGTAGTCTATCACGCGGTGTAAAGATCTTAAATAGGAGGTCGTATCTAGTCTCTTCATATAGCTAACAACGATCATCAAGTGGGTATGTTTGCACACACATCAAAAGACAGAATTGATATGGAACACAGATATTCATATGACAACATAGCTTAAAGATGGCAATGCACACAATTTTGACTGCAAGGAGCTACGATCGCATAATGGTATGCACAAAAATATCACCCATTATGGGCTCGTAGAAGACGTCTTGATGGGTGACAACTACCTTCATAGTATTATGGCGCTCCTTAAGCTCATTAAATTTGTCCGTTATAATTTTTGTCGTGTATGGACACTGAAAGTGCCAGCCAAGTTTATTAGCTATGTCGAGTATGCATATCTGTATGTACATCTCATTCATCAGTAAGTCAATTATGTTAGCATTTAGGAGCATATGAATGAAGCGCTCCTTGACATTAAGGCCCCATACATTTTCAATAGTGTTGCACGCACCATCTACCGATGCACGGTAACTTATATTGCATGGTGTAAAGACTGTATCTAGTAGAAATGAATATAAAAAGATAAATAGATAGTAGATTTTCAAGTGTAGCCCTGATAGTGCGAAAAGAAAATGATAAATGCTACATTAGTACATAAACCTAGCAGTTTCATCCTACAAAGAGTTCATACATATAATATCTTAATTAAGACCACAAGTAGTGGCATCAAAACAAGCAACAATATATATATATATATAGCAACATAGGCATGATAGGATGCACTATATTCAGTAGTATGTGATGATTAGTGAACATAGAGCTATGCTTATCGTAAGATGGGCTACCTGTCGAGGTAACATCAGAAGAACCAATTGTGGATGCAGAGGTACTATAAGTACAACTGAAAAGACATAATTAATACACATTTCATACGTGATGAAACTTATGAAAATACATACATTGATATAAGCATGTGGCAATACTAATGTTTAGTTTAAAAGATTAAGTGATGAAAAGTGGTTTTAAACTAAGACACGTACAACAACAAACATATAATATGATGAGCAGGATTAATAATTCATACAAACTTATTGATTCCACCCAGCCCACATCCATTCTACCAAAGTATTCCTAAATGCAGACTATGCTTGTATCTCCCGCTGGCTCGGGTGACCACGGTAGTAAAAGGTCTCTCAATTAGGATCAAGTTCTAGGTCTGTTGTCGTGAAAATGCTATTATCCTAACTAAACTTATGGATCAAATTATGCATCATATAACAAGTAATGACAATATCAGTTTGTCGGGTGACCATGTATCTCGACATACCCCAAGCTAGAATTGGGAATCGCTTCTTCAAAATTCAAAATGTACATTCTATGTTATTCCTCAATCGCAAGTGGTAATGGTTGAACATCTCCCATGGTGCATTATATATGGGGGCACCATCAAATTGTTGGAGGTGATATCAAGATTGCCTATATGGGGATAAGAAGCGCATATAGTTCATGAAATTAGCATTAATGAGGTAATACTTCTCTATAGGAAAAATGATTATTAGTGTAGTATACATAGTAGCTAAACACAATTATGGCTATACAAGCTATTTATATGAATATGTACAATTATTAAAAGTCTATACCTATAAGGAAGGTAGGGTTAGTTTGAATTAAGTTGAGTGAGACCCTTGTATCACTGGCACTGCCCTTCTAACTTACACACACATACATAAATATTTGGTTGAAGTTGGCTATGGCGAGGATATTTTGGGAGACATTCTTTCTTCACAACTGATATGCATTTTGTCTGTGAGTAGGTATCCAGGCAGTAACCAATGTGCCATTGATTGCCCCCTACGTACCCTATGGAACACATGTGAGATGTTATGCCAGACAAATTAATGGGATGATACTATACTAAGTTTAGCCTTTATATATTCCACATCTAAAAATATCGGAAGAAGTTAGTATTTGAATAAATTTGACTTAACACCTCATTAAAATTTGGGGGGGAGTTATAAGCTCAAGTGCTAAAATATTAAGTGCCCTAATTACACGATGGATATGACGATTAACTATCTTCAAAGAGTGTTGGAAATATTTCATGGTATACTTTTGTCTCTGATGTGCACCAACTATCTGCATAAATATTGCAAGCTACTCAGTAGGTGAAATTCGACACTATTATTTTTGAGATAAAAGCCTACGGCTTGCTAATTCTTCAATCAATCTCATGAAAGTGGGCTGCATCATATGTAGGTCATCATAGAATTGCTCAGGATGACCATTCATTATCTTGCCAACCCAATCCACTCTACGGAGCATAAATGTGTTGCGTGGCATTCTATCAATGTATAGATTAGGTAACATTACATTTGTGATGAATAATACATCATCAGCTCCGTCCAATATGTCATTGCCAGGTGTGCCAGGCGATCCTTTGCTAAACTCCAATTGATCATCATGTGGTGGCATTGAGCTCAATCCACTATCCATCTATGTAAAGCAAACAATCATCATACATAATGTGAAATTTCATATGGTAGCAATACATAGGCAAGGCATAAAAATTCACACAATAAGCTTTTACATGGTCATAAGTACATTACCACTTTGTTCATACACACTAAGGCAGTAATAAGAGTAAACAAACAATTACACACTAGACAAATAAGCAAGATGAGTACTGAAAAAAAAGTGATCAACAGTGGACTAGGGAAAGTGGTAGTAGGTCTAATTGCCTAGGGACTCAACCTAGAGACGCCTCTCACTACCATCAAGTTGTAGGAAAAAGGTTCTCATTGTGACACTTTGCCAAACAAGTGATCTGGTAGGCCCTCAATGTGATGTAGTGCATCAACACACTCAACAATTAAGGAATGGGCTTTAGGCCCAATTCTCTCGAATTTTGCGTCTATCATGCCATCCTATTTGTTTAGGGCCTCCTCCAATCAATCTTGTCTTTCCCTAGCTTAGAACTTTCTTTCTTTGCTCCTATTCCTTCTTGAGAAACCCTCCCTCTAAGTACCAACTGCGTCCGTAAAGTCATCATGTGATGAAGTTGATCGTTTCAACCCACCAATACTGCCTTTAGTCATATTATTGCCCACTTATATTACTATTTGTGGCAAGAAGGGGTTGAGCAAAAGACCTCGCATGGGAACCCAAGGTAACATTCTTCGAGAACATCTCTGTACAATAATCATAATATGGTAAGTTATGTTCCATTAGTAAGGCATGGTCAAGGTGTTCCTATCATACCACACAGAGCAATATTATATGAGCAATTGATAAAGTTTTACAAATATAAGGCCATAAACATACTGAGAGCCAATGGGTGATGCGATCCTCGTTAGTTGTGATCGTATTTCGCTTGTAATTCCAACCATAACATGTACCATTTGTTATCAATGAATGAAACAAATGCCACTACGGCATGATGAGTGGAGTTTATTCCATTTTTGCTTAAACTACTTCACATTGTATGTATATGCAAGTTGTATCTCCACATTCATCTTGTGGCAAATCTTATTCCATGTGTTCATTTAGAATGTGGTGGAAAAAAGTTGACTAGCTTGAAATCTGTCATAGGTAAACTCGATTAACAATTTTTCATTAGCAAATGGCCATCGCACATAGACCGACCTACTACCCCCAAATTGGGTGCCGTATGATGTGTTATTTCCATATGATGGGTTATGACTAAAAGGATCCATCTATTAATGAGTTTATTATATGACGTTCTTAGAAAGATTAGGAGTATAGGAAAATGTGAGCAATGTTAAATCAAATATATGCCATATAATTCAAGAGAAAGTGCAAGATGGTATGATTGAAGCCAATATAGTTAAAGGCAATGGTACAGTCTACCATATAAATTCTAACGTATGCATCATGTTTCATGTTTATAGATAATAAAGTAAAATAATAGAATAAGTTAAGGTAAGTTGCAACACAATTTAAGCATGATGAAATACAGATTATATGAAGCAAGATAAACACATATAACATTCTTCATTTAATGGCCAATTACTAGCCATCCCTTAAAATATTCCTTTCTATCTTTAAAGCCTATTAAAATATCTTCCATACCTTAATACACTTATTCATCTACTTTTCACTATGAAAGACCCATCTACTAATTCTTTAACTCAGTACCCCCGAATTTAATAAATTATTTAAATTATCCTTAACCTATTTAATATAAGAATTTAATGAAATAGATTTAATAAATGAATGTTTACTTACTTCATTTATTTAATTTCTATCACAAGTTATTTCCTTTAAAAACTCATACTTTTGAACCAATCAATTTGTAGATAAATAAATATATATAGTTTATATATAAACAATATATATTATTTATATTATATATATAAAATAACATATTTATTATTTACAAAAGAATAATACATATTTTTTTTTATATTATATATTTTGTATGATATATTTATTAGTATATTTTTTTACTTATTTTTTCGTATTTTGTTATTATATTTTTTAATACATTTTTTTATTATTTTCAATTTACTATATATATTCATTTATACTTTTTAATATATAGTTTTTTTATATCAGTTGATAATTTTTATTTATATATAACTAATATATATTTTATATATTATATATTTTTTATTATATTATTTATTACTTTAGATATTATATTTTTTATTATTTATTTATTATATATATATTTATTTATGTGTTTATTATATTTTTTAATTTATATAGTTTTGTATATATGACATATATTTTTATTTATATATAAATAATATATTTTTGTAGTATATACATATAAATAATATATTTTTTATATAAAATAGGAATATTATATATTGTTTTATTATATTTTTTAATTATATTTTTATATTGTATTTTTTTTGATATTATCTATATATTTCTTATATATAAGTAATATATATTTTTTATTCATATATAAATACAATGTGTTTTTTATTTTATATATATATGAATAATATATATATTATATGTTATCTCTATAAATATATCTATATTTATGTATATTTTTTATTATATATACACACACATTACATAAGAGGTACTCTTAAATTCTAAATCAAGTGAACTACACACCAAGACTTTTACAATAGAAGTACTTTTTACAAGTTACCTTAGAACATGTAAATAACGTTTATAATATTTACTACAAAGAAAGTCAAAAAGAAATAATAGTTATAACTTAAAAGCATTCTACTGTGAGATAATGAAGGGTAACTTTGTCTTGTCATTGAGTCAAAGTTCAAAGTTGAATTTTTGAGAATCAATAGTTAGTGAAATGGGTTGGCTGGAGTTATGGTTCATTGTGTGACTTTTTCAAATCGAAAGATTGTGGAAAGGGTTCCCTACAATAAATAATGCTTTTAAGGGTAACCAAGATATAAAAATTTAGTGTGATGGGGTTTTACTTAATTACTCTAATTTATATTATCAATTTATTGTGCCCAATTACCCCAAAACCAATTAAACACAAATCATCTTACTGCAATAAATTTATCTCATAAAAGTAAATGTGGATGGTATGGATCCTGTTAAATAATAGAAATATATCAATGTAATTGATATGTATAAATTAGCAACTAAAACTTCATCCCTAATTGAATTACAACTTATGCTATCAGTTGTATATTTGAACTAATCTTGTTCGTTTAATTGTACATTGCGTCAAAATAATTGTAATTGCACCTTAGAATGTTAAATGCAATTATAAATACAATCCTCGGAATGTTAATTACCACGTTTGTAGATCAATACTTTGTTAAGATAATTCTTAATTAGCAACAGAATTGAATTACATATGAAATGGACTACATTAAACAACATAGGACTTCATAACAATTTCATACACAATAAAGAGGAAAGTTTAAATTCATACAATCATAATTCATACTGTTGATATTAAAAAAAATGATAGCAATCTGCTAAACTATTTCATGGTCAGATCCTATAGGTCACAATTTGCCAAAATCAGCTATAGGCAAAACTAGAATTGCAGCAGCTATCCAATGTGACGGGGTGAATAAAATTCGGAATATTCAATCTAGAAACAAGAAGAGAAATGTGAGATGGTAACACTAGGAACCACACCAGCATGAAATGATTTCATCGACTTTATTGCTCCATCTCTTATATTTTTTTTCCTATGGTCACTCCCATCCATTCGAAACCCCAAACCAAAATTTCAGATCTTTGCTATACTACCCCCATAAGAAAATTGAACCAATAAAGAGGAAAACTAGAACAAACATTGCCAAATGACTAGGGGAATACGACGACGTTCTTATAAATTACATGATAGATGTCAACATATTATTGCTGGACTTCAAAAATGTAGTTTACATGAGTAAGTTTAAGTAAACCATGCTCTATAGTAATGCTTAACAACCAGAACCTCATAAAATAAACATACTTAAATATATGTGGAGATATACACACGTCTCTGATGGGCATAAATAATGTTGTGCCCCATCTGAAAAGGCACCTACATATGCAAAAAAAAAAAAAAATTGAAAAAAATGGGATGACACTAACAGAATGAGGGAGTGACCACAACTTGAAAAAAAAGACCACACTAACTAAAGGTGACAGAACTGACTAAATAGTAAATTTCCAGGACAAAAGAAAACTATCTTACAACTTGTATGCATGTTAGCCACTCAAAAATAGGCCAACATCAATTTGCATATCGTTATTACATAATGTTGCCCTAAGATATGCAACATGAATAATTGCAAATTCACTGAGAGTACGTGATGTATCAGAACCATTACTTCAAATGTCCAATCTTAACTAGTCACCATGGGGAATGACTTACTTCTCTATTTTTGGCATGGAGAAACCCCAAGCATGGTGCTAGACAAAATTCATGGGTCATTGGGCTCATGATAGTGAAGAACGTAGCAAGAAGCACATTATAACATGTTATACACTCAATAAACTGAACAAAGCATAGTATAATATGAAGCATAGTATTGAAAGCAAAGGTAGACCTTATTACATAATTGTAATGAGGCATGTTCACTCAAAAATCAATCAATGGCAATGTTAATGGGTCACACAAGAAAAACATAACAGTAAGTGACATAGTAATAACTTGTTGATGAGCTACGACAAGTTGGGGTTGGTGAATATATTAGAGGGCTAGATAGGGACTTGGACGTGGTGCTAGATATGGAGAAGTTGTCCCCAAAAGCACTTACCAAAGAAGCTATTTGGATGAGCTTAATTAATGATAGAAAACGCTATATTTCTAGAAACTACAATCACACTAGTAAGGGATTGGTTTGTAGTGATTGGGTTTATTTGCCATTTTGATAGTTTTGCTTTGAAATAGGGTGGGTGGTGGGACTTTGCTTGGATAATGGAAGGATAGCAAACCAAGTTTAGTAAAGCTACGACATTATTTAAAATGATACTTTCTTCTTCTAGTAGTGTGTTAGTGTGGGAGAGTGGAAAACAATATGGGAGGAAGAGATGCATTTATAAATGGTGAGAAGATTCATTTAATAGTGTGCACACAATAATAGAGTAATTGAAATAATGTAATAATGTAGCACCCCACCTTGGGACAACACCTAAGTTGAGGCACTACTTTGACTCAGACTTAATTCTCAGAGTTACAATTTAACAGTAGGCCCATAAATTCAAACATCTCAAAATTTAACACTGATTCAACTCCAACAATACAAAATAAAACCACAAAAATGGATATATCAAAAGAGTTATGAGAACAAAGTTATATTATAGTCTTTGACAGATCAAGCCATCATTTTCATCTTACACTACAATCTTCAAATAAAATATATACATCACAAGGTCTCTAAGGTCAACCAAACATTTACAAGTTCTATACTTAATTTTGGATCCAATTCTATTACAAAACAACTATATACTTCATTCCAAACTTGGCGTCCACCAGAGTCCATCTCTGTCTGAAAGATTATAAAATACAGGGAGGGTAAGTCCAATGACTTTGTGAGGGATATGTACAAGTAACAACGGTGTTTATCGAGGAGAAACTCAACTAGATAAAACATAATCTTTGTCAAACTGAATATAACAGAATTCAAAAAAATAGACAGATAGTATGGAAAAGTAAATAGGAAACTCTCCTGCCTTATTACTCTAAGAACAAATTACAGGCAGACAGAAATCATTTTGGCAAATCAAACCCAAAGCATATGCATTCCAAGAAAAGGCTATAAGACATGCATTACAGATTCATCTTATACTAGATAGATAGATAATTTACCTAAGTGTAACAACTTGGTATATGGCAAATGCTTATAGGGATAGTACAATGCACTGCTGGTACCTAGGAGAAAATTCCTAGCATATTGCTCGTACCTAGGGGAAAATCCCTAGCGTACAATTGGCACCCATGGGAAAATCCCTAGTATACTGGTAACATCCAGGGAGAAATTCCTAGCATGCCCCTACATAACCAAACAGATTGCCCAATATGGCCTTTGGCCTATATAATCACCGTATAGATAATAGAATAACTATTTATACAGATGCCCAGGGGGAAACCCTAGCGCACTGTAGGTCTTAGATCAACTGAACAGAATAGAATGCCTCCAAGGCAATAAAAAATAGTAAACAGAAAATAGATAAGCTAGTATGGCCAATAAACACAGAACTAATAGCAGATATGCCAACAAGGTAATAGATATAGTATAGATAGTATAGATATGAGATTGATAGATTTTAGAGTAACAGACAATAGATAACAAACAAAAGTTCTGGGCACCGGAATGGATAGAAAATAGAACCGACATCAGAGATAACCCTCATAGGGGTATTTAAGTCAGAAAATAAATAACAAACAGATTTTAAACACAGATCAGAATACAATTCAAAAATAGTAAACCCACATAGGGGCTTATTACAACCATAAATAAGAAATATAATGCCAGATTGGCAAACCCTCACAGGGGTTACCAACAATTAAGAGTAGCTTAACAAAGCAACAACCCAGAGTGGGAGATCCTCACCTATTATAATCCCAAACAACAATAGTCAAAAATTAATTCTATTGATTGTTGGTGCCTAGCTCGTCATCACCTAATCAGGAAAATATGCTATGAGTCAAAATTCTCCAAAATCAACATTCACGCATAAATCCTTAGTTAATTTCCCATCCCAACACTATTTAACTTATAATGGTTTCGATATCAAAATTTATATTCAACTTATTATTAACCAATATACGAGTCCAAAAATTATATCTCCCAATACCCTATTCCTCGCATAGAAAAATAATCATCGAAATATATATATCAATTTAAAGGTTCAACTTGGATAAAAACTAACAACTGCATGCATGCATGCACATATATACATAACTTGTAATTAACCAAAGAAAATTCGATCTCACTAACGAGGGTTCAAAATCACAAACTGAAAGCACTGGGATGATCACCATGTTGAGATGAGGAGACTGCCTTTTCGTCGTTGTCAAAAAACTCAACTCTACCATAGAATTATTCCTCTCATCGTGAGGACTCCAATGTTACCTTCCGTTTCCAATTTCAAGCAATGTAGACATCGAAATAGGCCAAAAATTGCCAACTTTCTCCTTCCACTGTCGAGCTCTGATCACCGCCCCACCGTCGTCAGAGTCCCAATGCAAGGGTACCATTGAGCTCCTCACATCAAATGCTTCCCAACCCAACCCTCAAAATTGAGAATGACCATCGAAAACCATGAAACTCAACTACTACGGTGGGTTGGCCTCCCCGGTTCATCTCTTACTGCTGTTACTCCACTGCTTAGGTGGTCAGTTTGAGTGGCTAAGGGTGTAGGTGGTGATGAGGGGAAGAGATTGATGGGTTTTGGAGGGGTCAAAAGCCATTGGAGAGTTGGCTGAAGGAGATGGTGGTGGTTTAATGAAGAAGAAAAAAGGAAGAGGAAAATGGAGATGAAAAAGGAAGATGGATAAAGGAAGGGAAAAATGAGAAGGAAAAAAGCCCCTACCCGTTTCTAAAAATTAGGTTTTCATTTCATTTTTTTTTATAAAATTTTAGATTATGTAATTTTACCCCAAATTTTTAGAAAATTGTGATTAGCCCCAAATTGTTCAAAAGTCAACACAATTAAGTTTACAAAAAATATAATTTAGCCCATAAAACTTTTAAAATAATTAATAATGTGAAATTCATAAAATTTTCCAATAATGATAAAATTGAATATTATAAATAAAATAAATAAAATTTTAGGGGTGTTACAAATAATATGATTACACCTACAAAGAAATAAATAAATACAGAATCTAAACCAAAAAAAGTAGTCAAGAATCCACGAGAAAATGCAGAAGAACCACTATAATGTACAGAGAGAATCCAAAATATAGTAACAAGCTGCAGCCTTAAGATAAAGACACTCTGTCATACATAAACCTAGCCAAGCAAGATTGACATAAATCTTTTGTACAATCAAATTCAGAGATTTTGTGATAAAAAATAATTGACTTAAAATAGGTGAGGCAATGTTTGGGCACGTTTCCCATCGATCTAGCTCAAATGCCCATATAAGAAGAACAATATTACAAAGAAACCATAGTGCAAACAGACTAAATAATCTATATTTAGAATTAACCTAAAGTAATCTCACAACAACTTTTGGCCTACAAAAATAATTCCAAAATCACTAAAACTGCCATAGCTGTATAAGACGTGCATTTTTGCTGACTAAAGATAAACTACAACCTAAAAAATAGGTTTGAACCCAACAAATGCTTCATTATCGCATAACACATCATACAATACAAAGAATCAATTTGGGTAATAAAAGGGGAAGAAAAAGGAAAACAAACCAAGAAACATACTTGTGATTGGATAGACACAATAACAGAATAGAAAATTAGAAAAGCAATATTTTATGAAACCTCAAAATCCCTTCATCAACCAAATATCAAGCTTCCTCATGAAATTCAAAAAATATCCATCGATATTGATGAACAAAGTATAAAACACACATGCACCCACCAAGAATCATAAGAAAGACCAAAAAATCAGAAAATCTAGATCATTGTTTGACTCAAAAACAAATAAGGAAAAAATTGTAGGGCTTTCCATTTGAGACAAAAAATTCAAAAATAAGAACTAACATAGAAAAGACTAGACAAGCGCTTGGCCACACAGATCTAGATTTTAGTTACAAAACCCTAAATGGCATAAAGTTCTTTTTTTTTTTCACTTCATTCTAGCCCAACAACCATAAAAAAAAAAAGAGGAAAACTTACCAAGAACAACACATGCGTAGGTCGTCACATACCAAAGAACCAACAAATTAGAAAAATACGTTGCAGTTTGAGGCCAAAAAAGCCTTCATCGTTGTTTATTTTCCACAAAAACTTCCTATGTTATTGCCCATGGGATAATCCATTGGAATACAACCACAGAATCGCATTCCATAACCAATTGGTGGGAATTTTTGCAAATTGATTGTCCACATAATAATTAGGAAACTAAAATAGAACAAACTCGCATCATCAAATTGGTAACAACAAACATGGCTCATATGTTTTTGGATCGATTTCCCCCAAGAATACACATGAAAATAAATTGACACACAACCATACTATCAAACCCCAAAAAACTACTGATATTGATTTTTTTGAAAATGATTGCCCAAATTTTTTGATGGCATTGAATGTTTCACACCTTTATTTGGATTTTTAAGGTAAGAAATCAATTGGATATACCCATTACTAGAGGAGAAGGACATGGAATGGATTATGGAGGAAAGATAATGGAGAACTAAGGCAAAGGAGCAAGAAAGAAAAAGAGAGAGATAAGTTGAGAGGAGACTACCATAGTGTTGCCTCAGATACATGGTGGAGTGGGGAATTAAGAAAGGTTTTTGTTATTTTGGGGGATAGGTTGGGGATTTTTAGGAATAAACAATGTTAAAATGAAGAAGAAAATGGGCTACATGTGTGGACTTGTTTCCCCGAAATAGATTCATTCTAGGGGAATGCTCCCAAACATAGCCAAATTATTTTTGTAACTTATTGACCTAATATTACACTTTTATATATGATGATGCCTTCTTTTGTTGTAGGTAGCTTAATGAGAGAGATCTCTCCAGTCGACATAGTCAAATGGTCACAACTTGAATTGGTGGAAAGCAGCATGGGTCGGATTATGCAATCAAAGGAAACATTAGGCTTGGTGAGGTGGATTCGACTAAGATCTTTGGATATCTAAATCAAATCAAGAATTTAGGAAGGTAAAATGAACAATGTGAACATCAAAGTAGTTTAAGTAATTTCACCTAAACACTTGTAATTAGATAAGAGTTTTTTTAGTACGAGACTTACCTGAAGGCTGGAAGATAGTATCTAACTTATTGGTTGTGGATCATAGGTCAATATAATTTAATATTCTTTTTTAGTTTCCACTTAAAATTAGTAACAATATATTACAATTATAAATTGATGATCACGCATTATGGTCATAACATAATCAATAACCTATAAACATCTAGTGATCATACATATTTTCTTAGAGATTATCATATATAATTATTAGTAACTGCTTCAACTAGTGGTGATTGACTAATTTTGGTTTGTGATGAAACTTTTTTATGATCGATAAAAGTGATTATTAATTTGATCAATTAACTCGTCTGATATTACTTGAAAATGGAGCAAAGTCCTTTATGCAAAAAACATAGTGTCAATTTGTATTCTCAAGAAAATGCACAGAGAGATGTGCTCTTCTTAAAAGCTCTTTGACTTCGAGAATTTTTGTGAATGAGTTTTTGTGTTTATTTTCTTTCTAAAACTTAGTATTTATAGATTTTAGTTTTGATGGGTTTATACCTATTAGGGTTTTTGTACTCTTTTCTATGTGCTTAGCTTTTCCTTTTGGTTCGCTGGTCCTTTTTACTCAATTAATTAATTTACTATTTTTGATAAATTTACCAAATTACCCTCATATCAGTTTTGGCAATATCACCCATCATAATCAATTTTTTGCCTAATTGATAATTGGCAAATGCCCTTTTTTTCATAGTAAGAATGAAAAGGAGTAAAGGTGTAAATCAAGTGAAACAATTTACAAATAGTTTGAGCTCAGTAGTCAAATGAGCCGATTCGAGCTGAGCCAAGCTCAATTATATTCAGCTCTAAAAGGTTGTGAGCCCAAATAAGCTTTTTGGTATCTTGTATAATAGTTATATATAATGAGGTCCATAAAGATGAGTAAATAATAATACTATTTTGTTTGTTATTTTTAGAAAAATAACAATTTTTTTTAAAAGTTATAACTATAAATTTTAGGGTGAATTACGGCTACCACTCTTAAGGTTTGACATAATTATGAAAAAGTTCTCTCTTTTCCACAAATTACAAAAAACTCCTAAGGTTTGTCGCTATCCAACAATTTAACCCAACTATTACTTGCTGTAAAGGTTTTTGAAATTTGTCATTAAATTTGCCATGTGAAATTCTAAAAATACCCTTTATAATTAATTACCTCATTTTTGTCAATTCTAATCTCATTTTCATGTCGAAAATATCCTCGAGGAATGTATTGTCATATTTTTAACTTATCAAAGGATTAAATAGTAATATTAACATATTATAGTTGTTTATTTGTAAGAAAACAAAAATTGGCAAATAATAGCCGTTTATATCCGTTAGCTTATTGTGCCTATATACGCACATGAATCTATCAACATTCTTCTATAGTTTGGAATGATTTTCTCATGGAGTACATCATCTAGTAGTGTTAGGGTTTTGAAATACAAAAAAGATAGATGTAAGAAGCACAATTGTGGGAAGAAGGCAGTTATAATGGTATCCGAGACAAACAACATTCCTGAAAGCTATTCCATTGTTGTGCAAGCATGGTTTCTCATATTGGTGCTTGCCTATCGAAGAAGATGCCATTTGAAGTTGCAAGAATGCTCAAGCACAATCCAATTAAGAATTTAAAGTTACTAGCTTATTGCAAAATTAGCCCCACAACAATACCTTAGCAGTGAAAAAAGAAAGTTTATTGTATAAGCTTTTGATAACTAATGTGGTACTTTTAAGTTTGTTATTTTTAGCTCATATTTGTAAAATATTTGGTTAGTAGAAATCATGTATTTGTTTGTTTAATAGTAGTACTTATTGCAATTTGAGCAATGGAATAAGTCTTGCTAGTTGTGCATGTTTGCAACTCTTCTATGTGCATTGCAAACTTTAGAGACAATGAAATTATCTGGCCAAAAAATCTTAAATCAAAAGGCCAAAAAGTGAAAACTAAAGTACCATACATCCATTCAAAAATTTCAAATAATCCAAATACCGATCACTTAATTGATCAGAATAGCTTACCTACATGACACCATCCAATGTGTTCAAATAAACACGTACCATATCCAACCCAAAACAATATCCAAGCTAAAAGTAATATGAATCATATGCAAGGCAAAGTATTGTCAAGTTTCTACCTCAAATCCAATTTATAACAAAAAGGTAATCTATTCTAATCATATAGTGTTTATTAAAAAAATCTAACAAAATAGAAGCTTGTCATTCATATCTAAGGGCTTTCATAGATATAATCATCATATTTACCCACAACAGTTCCATGTGTTGAAGTTGCTCCATCAATTTCTACATTTTGCTTTTGTGCTGCTGGTTTAGTAACAACAACTTCTCCTTTCCTTCTTTTCTCAAAGGGCCAACAGGTGGAGGGTGTTGTGAGGATCCTTTAGTCACATTCTGAGTAGGAGTTTGTGAGACTTTTTCAAAAGCATTTTAACTTGGAGTTTGTAAGGCTTTTTCAGGAGCATTTTGACTTGGAGTTTGTGAGGCCTTTTCAAGAGCATATTGTTGTAAGGATACACTTATTGATTTGCTTATAGCATCAAGTGTTCTCTTCTTTTATCTTTTGAAGATTGCAGCTAAGGAAATGTCATTCTCTGCTAAACATGTGGGTTCCTGCATCAGAAATAAAGAAAGACTATAAGTAATGTCCATTACCCTTAAGTGATGTAAACATAAAACGATACTGCAAAATCTAACCTTATTCTTGCTTGTACTCGCTATCCTTTGTGAAGTGCTAGCAAGATTATTTCCTTGCATAACCTATCAAGGTACCAAACACTTAGTATAAAATGAAACAAGAGGCAAGAAAAAATCATTGTAAGTCAAGAAACAAGATAGAACAAACTTCATTTTAGCTCTGAGTTGCTTGGTTGTTCCTGCCCTTTCCCCTTTGTGAACAAGCAACTTTTTCTTATCATATAATTGAAAATTAATGAATAAGATGAATGAAAACTAATTGTCACAAAAAAAAAAAAAAAAAAAAAAAAAAAAAAAAACAGAAACGAAAAATAAGTGTACAACCTCATTTTGACTCTTTGTCCTCCCTCTCTCCCTTACTCTCTCTCTTTCTCTTCCCTTCTATGACATAGACACATTTGTAGCAATACAAACTTCAATGTTTTTCTGCAAATGAAAATTAATTAGTGGCATTTAAGCTAAAACTAAGATAAGCCTAAAATTAACTTAACCTCATTCATGTTGTTAGTTCTCAAGCTACTTTTCTCCTTTCCCCTTTGTGAACCACTCACCTAGGGGTGTAAATGAGATCAGACGATTTGTGAATAGTTCGAGCTCATTAGTCAAATGAGCCAAGCCGAACTCAATAATATTTGGCTCGAAAAGCTCACGAGCCTAAATGAGCTTTATTTCGTATATATAGTTATATATAATAAGTTCCATAAAGATAATTAAATAATAATAACAATAATATTTTATTTGTTACTTTTAGGAAAATAACAATTTTTTTTGAAAAATTTATAATAATATATTTTATTTTGAGTCTTAATGAGTTTGAACTAATCCAAACCTATATAAGCTCAAGTTTATCCGAACTTATACGAATTGAGCTTTTCTACTTCTCTATAATAGGTGTTATGGAGCTGAGCCCGATAAAGCTTGATAAGGCTCGCTTGAGCTTTCATTTCGTTAATGAGCTGAGCTTAGGCTTGCTAGATTTAGGCTTGGCTCATTTACACCCCTACACTCACCTATCATTGAGGAAAACTAATGGATGCATTAAGGAAAAACAACTAACAACATGAAGACAAAGGTTATATCAAAATTAGCTAACCTTATTACTACTTTGGCTAACCTCAGTACTCTAATAGTTTCTCCCCTTCTCCCTTTCTAAACTTACTCGTTAAACCAAAATTAAAGAGAATTAAGGATGCAATTATGAACAACAACTAATCAATTAAGCTAGTAGTTATATATAAAATAACTAACTACATTCTTAATTTGACTCCTCTTATTTCCCTCTGCTTGTGTTTGCCCTGGAAATTGACATGATCTACTATTATGTTTTAAGTTATTGCATGTCTTGCATCTAACAATGGATGATCTCGTTACTATAGCTCATTCTCTAGATTTTCTTTTTCTATTTTTCTTTGGTTTTCTAGGCATTTGTTTCTTTAGCAGGGGCAACAAATCTTTTGGAGTTACTTCAATGTCCTTAGGGTAGAATGTAGGATCTGTGATGGGATGAATCATATGACAGTAGGCTTTCATGTATTTTTTTTAGTAAACCTACTTTCAATGGCAACATGCTTGCATGGAATTCCACTAATATAATTCTCAATCTTGTCTTTTATACACGATATGTCAATGGCAACGTGCTTGCATGAAATATCCTATCTCTTGCAATCACTAGTTCTTCTTTGCATGCTAATAATGTAATGAACATTTTGATTTTGCATCTCAAACTCACTTTTACTTGCGAAGAAAACACTGTATTTTCTAGCCTCATTCCTTATTGAATTAACTATCTTCATAACATTAAGAACTATATTATTCTTCCACCTCAACCTTTTTTCTTATCTCTTATGAAACCTACTCATTAGCTTTGCTCTCAATCCATCTATTAGAGTTAATATAGGTTTCCCTTTTAAATCACCTACCCAATGATTAAATGAATCTAAAATATTGTTGGTCATATGATCATTCTTCAGTTTGCTATTAAATCTATGTCTAGTTTAATGTTCAGCAAGAATTTTTATTAGCTAGTCATGTGCAGTAGGCTTCAATTCCTTCAACTTATGCATGGCAAAGTTGAAGCCTATTGCATTGTATGATCTTGTTGCCTCCCAAAAATACCTTTAGAGCTACTCTAGCAAATTGCTGCCTGAAATTGACATAAATATGTCTAGCACAATAGCTTGTCAATGGCATTAGGGACTAACTCAGAAATTATCTCCACTTCTTCCTAACCAAAAAAAGAATAAAGTTATCAAGTTTGAATATTGAAACATTACAGAAAAATACATGATGATAGCTATCATGACATGAAAGCCCTATACAATGACATGCATTATAATTACCCCCAATAAGTGAGATGAGGGTTTTGTTTTTGTTTGAAAGTGTTATTTTGATGTAAAATGTGTTATTCAGGTAAGTAAAGATTAGGAGACACTATAATTTTAGCAATCATTATTGGTAGTCACTAAAAGTAAGAAAATGGTTGCTATAACCTTTAGTGACCAATATAAAGTTGGTCACAAGTGTTCATAACAAAGTAGCTACTAAAAGTACTCAGTGACGAGTTATTAACTTGGACACTAAAGATACATGTTTAGTGACCATCCAATATTAGTCACTAAAGATGGAATAATTAGTGACAATTTTTTCACTTGCTAATGTAGAAGTTTGTGGTCGCTATAGTATCGGCATGGTTATGTAGTTACACATACAGTGGTCACATCATTTTCTTGGTAACAACCAATTCTTTAGCAAACAAGTTACTAGTTGTAATAATTTTTAAATGGTTGCAATAGTTGTGTCACTTATCATGATTTGGCGACCACATAGCGACTATAAAATGTTATAGTTAAAGAGTATCTATTTAGCAACAAATAAATTAGTTGCAATAATTTTAATATTGTTGCAAAGCTTATTCCATTTTTTATGCTTTAACAACCATAAATGTAGCTACTAGTCGCTAATATGCATATATTAGAAACCAAATAATTCTTGCAAAAATAGTTTCAAATTTATTGCTCATATGTACAAAAATAACAACCAAATAGAATTTGTAGAAATAGCTTAAAATAGCTACTAAAATGTATGTATTAATGACCAAATAGTGATCATGAAACATGTTAAACTTGGTGCTAAAATCCATACAATACAAACCAAATAATGGTCATACAACAAATTAAACTAATTTTGTTAACGTGACAAATTTGTAACCAAAAAGTAACCATAAAAATAATTTGAATAAATTGTTAATGTTCATAAAACAACAATTAAATAGTGATTACTAACTATTACAAATAAAACCATATTGAATCTTCTTCAAATTTCCTTCCGCTTTTCTTCATATAACTCTTGAAATATATCCTTGAACTTGAAATAGTTGAAACTAATGTAAATGTTGTGATTATTATATTCCCCAGCCATTGTAACAAGTTACAAGAAAATGTTATTCAAAAAAATTAGAGATTAAGCTTTAAAAAACATTCTAAAAGCTCACCTTTTGTTCAAGTGGTTCTCAAATATGTGAAATGTCAAGGAAACATTATCTTTTCCACATTTGCAATAGTTACAATACTAACATCCACTGTTTTTCCATGGATGTCAACATTAGGATTAGCATGCAGTCAAGGGATCATGTAGAATATTTATTTTCACAATAAACTGCAAAAATGGGATTTTATATGAAAATCTAACTAAGATAGTGTTTCCTTGAATTAATTAGAAGATACACATATAATTCCATCAAAATAGGTTTCAAAATAACCAACCTAAAAAATTTGGAGGAGAATATCAAATTAACCAAATTCAAAATTAGTCTAACTATATTTAAAAAGTCAAAAAATAAAGAAACAAGGGCTAGGTTTACTTTAATGAACCTTAAGCACTAGCTTTACTTTTGTCCAAACTTAACTACTTTACTTTTGCCCTACTTTTGTCTAATAAAGGAGGTTGTTGTTCTTGGGAAGGTGATCCATAATATCTACATGCATTTACTTTCATTCTATTATGTAAGCTTTAATAGCAACCCTATCCTTTTCAGAAGAGACACAATAGTAGAATTAAAATGCATAAGGACTTTTCTGCAATACACTTTCTCATTTTCACACTCTCATATCCTCTACTATTTTGAGTGCTCTTTTGACCAACTATTTTCTTCTTAGAGATCAAAGAATCTTAATCCTCTTTCAAGAATTATATAGAAGTATGAGAAATAAAGCAGGGTATATATCTTTTAAATTAACCAAAAAAAGAAGGATAAAGTGAAAATGGTAATAATTGAAATGAGAATAAAAGAACAACATACCTAACACCTCGTCCATTCCAGTTTTGTTTGTCAGCACATCCTGTAGTTTTATAAATTATAAGATACTCCATAGGAATATGCAAGATATATTTTTAATCAATTTATTTAATTTTTAATACCATTGCTCTAGATACTATCATGTAATAATTTGTTGGTCTCTTGTTTAGTGTGGTTGTATCTACTTTACACGGATAATGTTATGCTCTTATCTCAGGAATATGTAAAAGGATTGCACAATTACTACTTAAAAAATAATTATGAACTTAGACTATCTATTGTATTGTAATGAGGTATTGAATTCATTTTCTTTTCGACATATATCTTTACAATTAACTAAATGAATAAGCACAAAGTGAATACGATAAAAATTAAAAAGGGAATAAAAGAACAACATCTCTTCTATTCCATTTTTGTTTGTTAGCGTATTTTACAATTTTAGAAATCATAAGATACTCCATAGGAATATGCAAAGTAAGTATTTAATCAAGTTATTTAATTTTCTGTACCATTGTTTGAGATGCTATTATGTAATGATCTGTTGGCCTCTTGTTTATGTGTGACTATATCTACTTTACATGGATAATATTCTGCTCTCATTTCAAGAACCCATAAAAGGAATGCACAATTACTATTTAACAAACAATTCTAACTATCCATTATAATGCAATGAGGTATTGAATTCTATTTTTCATTTTAAAATAAGGTCCATCTAGCCTCTAAGTAATATGACATGTTTCTTGATGTAATACTACACTGTTTTATTGCTTTGTGAAAAGCTTAGATATTCTAATGCATTAAAATCACAAGCTTATTTTGACAATCACTAAAAAGAAAAACTTGCTCACATTGGTAATTAAAGGAACTAGACATTAACAATGAGACAATAGAGTCTTCGAAGACTCTTTTAAAAAGGTAGCTATTTTCTATAGTTGCACAGAAGAGATGCTAGAGAATGCCATATTTGGTAGCCTTAGAAGTGTTTTCAAGTACATCTTATTGATGAAGTTATGTTGCTTGAACCTGAGCATGTGCTAGAATGTGCTTCTTTTTCTATATGTCTATTTTTGCTTGCGTACTGTAGGATCCCTTTGATGGCATCCCTCTTCAAATTCATAATAAATTAGTATTATTTCTATACATACAAACCATTTTTCCTCAAATATGTTGAGTTTTGAGAAAAATGGACTAGAAATATGGCTGTAAGAGGAGCAGTTACACAGCATTGACTTAATGAACATTAGATTCTACAAAAACTAGTAAAAATGGAGTTAACTTATTATTAGAAGTCATTGCTAGATGCTTACCAATTTAGCTGCCGTTAAAATCAATATGAGGAAGAGATACTCACACATATCAATTTACAATATCTTTTCCAAAAGTAGCTGAGGCAAGTGTCCTTCTCTAAACTGATGGAAGCGAGGTATGGATCAACTCTTGATAATGTATCAAATTGTCAAGAAGTATCATTCAAACAATTAGTAATTAAATTTTGAAAAAATAACATTCAGAAGGAAGCTGATCATTTGTCCAAGTGGCTCACAAGTATGGAAATGATAAGGTAAAATTATCTCTTCCACGTATGTCAATAATGATAATACTAGCATCCACCATTTTTCCATGAGCATCCATATTATGTTCAACTTGTAGTCAAAAGTTCATGTAAAATGTTCAATTTTAGTCAAATAATTAAAAAAAAACAAAGAAATGATTAAGTCTAGAAATGGGATTCTATGTAAAAAATCTAACTATGATATTGCCTCCTTGAATTCATTAAGAATACATATCAAAATCCATCCAATCCAAACAATTTAAAGAAGACATCTAAGTAACCAAAACCAAAGTTAAAATTGATCATATTGCAAGCAGTGAAGTATATTGAGTACCAAAGCTCATAATATAAAGCATATCATAGCAGCATAGAGATCTTTGGTGTTGTACAGAAGATGGATTCAATCCTGTATGTGAAGTTTCAAAGAGCAAGAGTATGATGTATGGTTGTAAATAAACTAGCAATGATTTTATAGAGTCATAATGAAAGATATCTTTTACAAAGTAACAGTAATAAATAAGCCTACAAAGTTATCTCATGTAGAATAAGCTATCATAGAGGAATGTTACTTTTGAAGTGAACAACTGTACTGGATAAACACAATATAGTACCTCATTTTTTCTGAGTATGGATGAAATATTGCTTACGTTCATGTATTTCCAATAATATCAAGCTAAGAGACTCCATAATTTTCTTCACTTATGTAATGGTATTATAAACTTTCATATAAACTCATTCATCTTGAGCAAGCTCCATTTTCATTCAAGCTTCATAACCAGACCCTATATTTGCTAGATTTTGCAATATTCATTTGTTGCAAAACATCAAGTGGGAATAATAGCTAACTTATATTGCTTTTTCATTGCCCTTTTCTTGCTTAAAACTTAGAACTCAATTGATGTAACAATTATTTTCATCACCTTACCACAAACTTAGTATGTCTGCAAAATAGATAAAGTTGCCACTCGAAAGCAATATCTATAGTCAAAACCACCACCACTACCAACAACAACAATAGTAACAAAATCCAAATGAATCAAGTAAAAATACAACAAACAAATTACCAAGTAATAATACAATTAAAATCCAATTAATCATAAATAAGAAATCATAATAACTCACAAGAAAAAAACTTCAAACCCTTGTACCTATCTTCTAATCCACGATCTCATAGAACTCTTCCAGATTAAATGTTTTTTAATCTGCAGGTAACCAATAATGTGTTATCAGATATTAGTTTATTAATGGTGGATTACAACTAAGATTTTCTTTTGAAAGCTCTAAAGAGAATCACAACATAGAACATTTTCTGAAAGAAAGCATAGTGATTGCCTAGCAGATTAAATCAAAACCTTTTCACATATCTCTTTCTGCTTCAAGTAGGTTTTTGGAGATATGTAGAATCTTGTTTACAAGTCCTCTAGCAATAACAAATGAAAAAGACTGGGAGCAAAAGGAATTTGTAAAAATAAAGTCCAACAGCATGTATCTAGTTTTCTAACAAAAAATAATCAACTAGACCAAATTTTGCCCCCAATTCAAGATTCCCTTCGCAAGGCAAGGAAGAGAAAGGGACAAAGGCTATTAGTGAAGGGTAAACATGCGATAATTGAATGGAGGAAAGGATAGGAACAGTAGGTGAAGGTGAGAGGTGGAGGGGCGGTGAGAAAGTGAGAAGAATAGTGGCAGTAATTGAATAGGGAAAGGAAAAAGGTGGTGATGGGAGGGGAAGAGAGGATGAAATAGATGGAGAGGAGAAACATAGAAAACTAACCTCAAAGTCTTCAACATAATGAAATTTTTGGGGTTACTAGTTAATTTGTGGGGGTTTTATCCGCTAAATAAATTTTCAATAGTAATAGTTGGAGCTAAATTTTTATTTTATTGTTAATTTAGAATTTATTTATTACAACTTCAGGTGAGTATAGATAATTTGTGGGTTTCAAGTTTTTGATAAGCATTGCTACTTGTAATGTGTCTTATTTTCATAATAAAATTATTAGTATATATGAAATTAAAAATATTTACTTATTTTCATTTAAAATTATATTTATTAATTATTGCTCTCGAGGTCTAGACAAGAAAAAAGAGCTAGAGCTCGAACTTGAGTTGGCGAGTTAAGTATTGATTGAGCTCAAATTCGATCAATCTATATAAATTTCCTCTTCAATGTTTTCATTGAGGAAAGCAATTTTTACATCTATTTGTCGTATCTCATAATCATAATATGTGGTTATGGCAAGTAAAATCCTAATGGACTAAGGCATCATGATCAATGAAATGGTTTTCTCAAGATCAATATTGGCTCTTTGAGTGTAACCTTTTACCACTAGATATGTCTTAAAGGTCATAACCTCTCTATCAACTCCTAACTTTTGCTTATAGATCCACTTGCAACTAATTGGTACTATTCCTTTTGAAGGGTCTACTAAAGTCCATACTTTATTGGAATACATAGAGTCTATTTTGAATTTCATTGCATCAAGCTAATGTCTCGAGTCTATGTCCAATATAGCTTCCTCATAGGTCTTTGAATTACTATCTAATTAGGCCATCTCATGAGGAATCCAAACCTTTTGAATTGCTTCTTGATTCGGTCTAACCTTTCCATAGGTTGTGTGCAAGGCTCTTAATATTTACTTATTTTTATTGCTTGTGCGATTTGATCATCTTGAACTTCATCAAGTTCAACAACAATATCATTTCTATCTAATAGAAATTTCTTTTCCAAAAAGGTGACATTCCTTGAAACAAACACTTTTTGTTCCAAGGGATCATGGAAATAATAACCCAACAACTCTTTTGGGTATCCCACAAACTTGCACAAGGTAGATTTTGTATCTAAATTATCTTCCACTAGCTACTTGATATAAGCAGAGCACCCCCAAACTCTTAGAAAAGAGTAAGAAGGTGTTTTCCCGCACTACATCTCATGCAACATCTTTGGCATTGACTTTGAGAGTACTATATTTAGTAACCTCGCCGTTGTTTCTAAGGCATATCCAAAAATATATAAACACATAAGAAAAGCTCATAATGGGTTGTACCATGTCCAATAAGGTACAGTTTCTCCACTCGGCTACTTCATTGTGTTGGCTGTGTTGGATAGAGTTTATGAGAGAAAATTCCATTTTTCTTTAGATAACCCAAGAATTTGGTACTTCGGTATTCTCGACCTTGATCTAATCGAAAAGCTTTAATACTTAGTCCCTTTTACTTTTCTACTTGATTCCTATACTCTTTGAACTTTTGAAAAGTTTTGGATTTGTACTTTATAAGATACACATGTTCAAAATCGAGTATGATCATCGGTGAAGGTGATGAAATATGAATAGCCTTCTCTCACACTAACTCCTAGTAGCCCACAAACACCTATATGGAACAAATCTAAAGGATTTGTAGTTTGCTCTGTTTGTCCTACAAAAAGAGTTTTGGTCATTGTTTCTGTTAAACAAGACTCATAAGTAGAAAAATTCTCAATGCTACTAACATTTAGTGCTTTGAGAGCTTCTAACTTGTTCTTCCTCTTTTTGGAAATATGTCCAAGTAGAAATAGAAAACTACTTGTATGATCTCCACTGTTGATTCGGGATGAGACTTGTATAAATAGGCTAGGACTTCATTTGTAAATAACCAAATAAAACCAAGTAGAAGTAGAAAACTACTTGTAAACAAATAGTGATCAAGTAATACAAAGCCTTTTTGATTTCTTTACTCAAATCTCTCTTGTGCCTAATGCTTGGTTAACTTACTTAGCACACACAGTACTTGTGCATTTGCAATAGGGTGAGGCTGACTTAGCTAGTGTCACAATGGGAAAACGAGGAGTTAAGTGCCACACGATAGCTTGTAAGGGACAAGTTTGTGACACAAGGTATTCCTTGCAATTCTTTTTCTAATGGCCTTTCTCGTTAAAGCAGAAACAAGTAGCATCAGCTTTAGCCTTTCTTTTTCTTGTTCAGCGGACTTTGAGTAAGCACATAAGCCCTCTTTTTGGAATCTAGAAATATCTTAAGGTTTCTAAGCCAATCATGGAAGTTAGGCCTAGTAAGTTTATTAGTTTCCAAAATAGCGTTGAGTGGTTTTTTAGCTGTTTTGTTTGAGATTTCAAAAATATACAAAGGAAATAAAAGAAAGTATAATCATGTGATTGAATATTGATATTGAAAACATGTTTATGGATTTTCAAGTATGTTTTTCTCTCACTATTTTATCAAATTCCTCACCTCCTAGAAAAATTTAGGAAATCTCATTTTCTAGTGAAAATAAAGGCCCAAATGGACTCATGACTCTTGAGATATCTACAAACAATCCTAAGGTAAGCAACTTTTGCTCATTGTATCTCTATGCAACCCGTGATATATTTTACCTCATTATTTATGTAGATCTATGATTCATGCGACATGTAAACTACTAGGTGTTAAGTAGAACCTATTAATCAAGTTTTGATTCAAAACCACACCATGTCATTCCATGACTCGTGAGATAATGTATGTGAAGCGTCAAACTAAAGATGCATTGTATGCTAAGTATGTGGTCATAGCTTTCCACCATAAGCGTGGCCTACAACTCATGAGACATCACACAAATGTGTTAGCTTCATCATGCAACATACTGTTGGTAGAAGACATGAATTAATTAAAACTCCTTTTAATTTGTATCCATTTTGACTTTGTCTTTGAAAGTACTTACGCTTTTCTAAGTGGATGGTTTTTTTTGCTTGCAAAGATCTCGTCAATTTTATCTTCTTATTTAGGTTTTCTATATCCTAACTATGCATCTTATACATCAATAGGATATGAAAAGCATAAATAAGTAAATGCACCTAGTATGCTCCTAGGGTTGGATGACCATGAGCCTTAACCAAATAGTGCACTTAGAGCTACAAGTGCACTATTTAGTTTATTTTAAGTGGGTTAAATAAATCTAGCTATTATCTAAATGTATCCCCATACATTCATGGGTCTTCATGCCTTCAATGGTCTTCTTATCACCTTGCAACAATTATATAAGAAAAAAAAAATCATCACTTTTAGTGATTTTATTCTCATAACATTTATAGGATAAAAATTGAAAGGCATGCAAGCTCGAATTTAATAAACCCCTTTTCAACAACTTGAAACAAATAAAATTAATATTAAAGGCTCATGATCATCTCCATTCATTCATCATCCATTCAACAATTAAATTAACAATAAATCAAGAATCGACATTCAATTCTATAATTAAATGCTTATTTCATAAATAATTAATTAACTAGCAAAAATAGGTATAATAATTATGCATCTCATTTTTGCACATTATTGAAGACTACCTTGAACAAGACTTTAAAAGCAATCAAAAATGTCAAACAGAATTTTGAGAACTTGCACAACATTTGTGCGTCTATGTAGCATGATTTAGATCAATATGGGACACAAAAATAACACCAAAAATGGCTCTAAACTCATCCACACCCAAACTAAGCACTACTGCCCTAGCTTGGGTACACGGTTACAAAGCAAGCATGCGCCAGGCACACCCATTGTGTGGCTAGCTCCCTTTTGTGTGCGGTAGCACCTATGCTTTGGGGTTTGGATCAAGTCAAGCCAATTTTGGTTGAACTTTTGTGCACCAAAAAGTTAAGAATACTTCCTTAACACTAAATCATACATTTTAGATGAAATTTTAGATTTAAAACACCTTTCAAAAGTGAAATTTCAAGTGCTCAATCATGCTTCAAAATTCAAGTTCAAGTAAGAATCAAATATTCTTCAAAATCTTCAATAAAACTCCAATCATATTGGATCCAAAAATGACCGAAACAACTTAAGGCTAAATTTAACATGCTATATGATCATATAACATAAATCAATGCCAAATAAAATTTAACATAATCATCCATGAATAAAAAACATGCTAACATATGAATTAGCTCTTAAAACACATATTAGCATAATTCAATTCATCATCAAAGGAGCCACAAGAAACATCAACCAAACACTAAAATACATGGATTGGATCAAGTATTTGGTGATTTAGATCAGTTCATCAGATGAAACAATCAAGCAAAAATCCAAATTAAAGCTCCAATATCACTTGAAGGAAAGTGTAGCACAAGGATTCATATAATAAAGCAAATATAGCTAAATCAAAACTTGACTACACTTCATCCAAGGATCAAATCATGCTATTAAGATGGATTTGGATGAGGATAAATATCTTGATTGCTTAAAATCTAGGGTAGGAAGGATGGTAATGTTGAACTCTTCAAAATTGTCTCTTTCTGGCGCAGCAAAAATTTGACAACCTTTATCCTAGCAAATCACCTCCGATTTGGCTGGAATTTGGACAGTACCTATACAACACCTTGAATAATATCCAAGAAAAATTTTAGTGAAAACAAAAATCTTCAAGTGCTCCTAAGATGCCTCCCAACAATTTGTACCGTAGTGGATCTTCAAGAACAAAGCTATCCAAACGTCTAGCCTCTAATGAAATGATCTACACACCTAAGGCAAGCTCAAATCAGCCATTGGTTAGCTAGATCACCAAAAGGATGAAGAGAATATGAATGCTAAAAAGTGGAGGGAAGGTGAGGAAGAATGTGTGAAACTTCAACATATGAGTGAATCATACTTTTGGAGGGAAAAAGAAAATCTAGCATGTTAGTCTTGCATTTGGCCGCCCACCCCTCTATTTATAGATGAATATGTATAGATGAATATGTGCGACGCAAGCTGGCATCACACCTCCCATGAGGTAGGGTGCCAACTAAGCAAGGCCACTTACATGTGAAATGCAATTTTTTTTTTACATTTGAATTTCATTTGGAATCTTCATTTCATCTCATGAAATGTCATCCAAATTAATTCTAATTGCACTTCAAATGAACTATTTCATTTGAATTGCCCTCCAAAATTAATTCCTCACATTAATTAAATTAACTCCTTAATTTAATTAATTGGTCTTGATTTAACCCCTTAAGCCAACTAACTTAACTCCCTAAGTTAGAAGGTGTTAACTTAACTCCTTATGTTAACTTGACTAATTAAATGCCATATGGTATCAATTAAATTAACTCCTTAATTTAATTGGTTTAATTAACCCCTTAAATTATTTTGATCAATTTAACAACTAAATCAATCAAGCCAGAATGAACAAAAAATAGTCAACCATTTTCTTCACAAAATTAGTCACTAGGAATTTTCTAACTCCTAGAAAATTCCCTTAATCAAATAGAACTTCCTTTACACTTTTATGTGTGATCTATTAGGTTTTACCATTCATTGAATGTGGGCTCATAACTCTTGTGATATTTAGAATATCAAAGTATTTACATTAATTTAAACTCCTTTAAATCAATAACTCAATTTAATTAATCTCCGTTACTTGAAGAGTATACAATCTCCATGATCGATGTCCAACTCAAGCCTATGGAATCTAACTAATTGGCTAAAATAAATATGCTCTTGGTGAACCATTATAGCTTTATGCTTACCATATAAATATGGTCCTTTTCTCTCCTATTCCCCAAAAAAAGCTTAAGGCTAGATATTTGCATGTTCTTTAATAGCCTCAATAACTATATTTCTATTGCCAATTTGATGCCCCTTTATAACCTCATCCTTGAAAAACTTCTCTTCCAAAGTATTATACTACCTTATGCAAGGATTTTTGGGAATTGATCATCATAGAATGCATAGGAGATGCACTCATCCTTCACAACAACGGGGAGATAGATTTCATTTTAGATCTCACAAACCTTTATACCTAAGTAGCTCATATCCAAGTTCAACCATATGACCCACAAAGTGGTTAAGAGTCAAAGCATGAGAACCTAAACTCAAGGTTACCATGTATCCATAGGTCTAAGGACTAATTATATTTACTAGTGTAAGCTGGAGAACTTGCCACTACGTCTATCTGGTAGATTCTCCGAGCATGCCTTTGGTGAACTTATTTTCTAACAAGCACACACTAATATGCACCCATGTCTAACATGGATTGCTCGTGAAATGGAGCAATATCGAACTCCTTGTATTTATGTATCGTTAGTGTAGGTCTATCCAAATTTTAAATACCCTATCTCATAAGATTCCATGATTTGGAATTTTAAGATCACGACTATGTAAGAATTATTTCATGATCATCACCTAATGCATGACCAAATCCCATAGTATATGTGATCTAAGAGCTTCAACCAAAGTTCAAGAAGTAAAATAAGCATAAGATAAAGATGGTCATTAAAATATGAATATTATTAATTAAGATTGTCTCATAAGTGAAAGAGTTTACATGCCAATCTAATTGGTTGTAGGGTACTATTCCAACATGAATCGCCCAAATCTATAACATCGAAAAAATTAAATAATTAATATAATAATTATTTAGTTAATATAAATATATATAATTTGTAAAACTAAAAAAAATTAAATTATTAATATATAATTATTATTTAATCAATACATAAAAATATTTATAAATATAAAAAAAATAAACTATCAAACAATTAAATTAGAGTTCAAGCTCAATTCATTGTAAAGCTCTAGCTCAAAAAACTTGATTCGAACTCTACAAAGCTCGACCTCAAGTCGAACTATAATTAAACTAGCTCACTAGATTGCAAAGCTGACTCACAAGGCTTGTGAGTCGGTTCAATTCATCTTACACCTCCAAGGAAGAGTTTGAAAATCTATATTTTCTTTACAATGAATCAAAATTTGAAGGGGAAAAATGTAGAGAATTTGACTTTTTCTTAATACTTCCAATAAAAGGTGATGTTAGCATTTTAAGCTTTTGACAGAAATTAGTATTTGTAATACATCAATACTTTTAACATTATTTTTATTTTGAATGAATATAAATTGAAGGATACTGGCAATTTCTACATTATTAATTAGGAATATTCGTTGGATAAAATTGAATTGAAAATCAAATAGATATTGTTGCATGTTAAGAATATCATACTGATAGAGGATTAGTCTGATGTTGCAAGAAACGACGATTATTATGTTTATCAGTGATCGAAAGGTCGACCAACGATGAGAACTCGGGCAAATATTTTTCTGGGTCGATAGGTCGAATTTGGTTGAATACACAGATCGGTAGGTGGGTAAATTTAGTGTATAAGTAGGCGTTTGATCTCTTCAATTGGCCCCTATTGCAATAAATGAGGGGGTGTTTATACTAATGCATACAACTGTCTTGACACTGTAGGGTCCAAGTGTTTTGCTTCACGAACGTACAGGTGGTTGCTTTGTAGGGCTAAGATCTTTTGGGTTTGTGGATCTAGGTCGAGTGGTTAGGTCAAACCACATAAAAAGGCATGGATCCGAAGGCTGTTTTAGGATTCTTGCTGATATTGGGGTCATATTAGTCTTTTTATATAATTCCTCATCATATTTTCCCCCAACTTGTTCATTCATGAATGTGCCAGTCATTAATGGGGAAGTTGATTTGAACCATTGATCTTAACAGCCACTTGTCTTGATCCGTTAGATCTCCTTCATGTGTTCCCAGGCAGTAATTCCTATAAATAGGCACTGCAGGTGTCATTTTCTTCTTTCATTTTCTTGTTTTCACCTCGTTCATTAAGATCGAACATTTGGACCTTTCTTAATAAGCACTGACCAGCTGTGAATAAAAGTTGATCTTTCAACCTTCTTATTAGAAAAGTTTTAACTTTAGCCAACTAAGTCCATAGCAAGTAGGTGTTGATCCTACGACCATTTTTTTTTACTTCCTGTTGATTGCAATTTTATGTCATTATCTGCTGATTTATTATTTCATTTATTTAACTACATTAGCTATTAGGAAATGACTAATAATTCACCTTCCTTCTTACTTTCTCTTTCTCCATTACCGAGGTTAGCCAAGAACAATGCGACTCGTCATCATCGTCAACAACTTTCTCCTCTTTATCCTAGAGCTCCAACCACCATGGTCGCATTTCTAGGTCATCCTGTTGTTTCTTTGTGGATCCAAATGATGACACTGACCCTCTTAACACCCCAAGTAAACTTAGCACAAAAGTTTTTGCTTCTCTCCGTAGTAAATTCTTTATTCCTGATAGTTATAGGGTCATAATGCCTCAGGCAGGTCAAACAATATACCAATCTCCCCCTAACTGCTTAGTTTTCCATATTTCTGTCCTCGAAGTTGGTCTAAGGCTCCCCATATCTAAACCCTTAGCCAACATCATTAGGACCTTAGGGGTTTGCCTGACCCAATTAGTTCCAAACTCTGTTCGAAATATCTTGGGGTTTATAATAATCATGTGTTATTTTAACATCGAGCTTTCATTTATCAATTTTTGGCATCTTTTTCATATCAATCCTTCGACAAGGTCGGGAGATCAAGGCTTTTACTATGTAACTACCTATTAGAGTTTTAAGTTTTTGAGCCACCTCCTGAGCTCTGCTAGCTCTTGGCATCACAAATAGATTTTCATCGAAGCCCAACCTCATAATCCGTGGAACGTTACTCGTGAATGGCAAGATGATAAACCAACCTTCTCTTCCAACAATGAACTTTTTTAGGATGAGGGTTTCATTGACGAGCGTCTAACTGCTCACTGGTTTGATTTCCAGATCCTTTTCAGTGAGGAGACTCTTAAACTTGCCGACCTCTCACCCGCCAGGCTTTGACCTAGGAAGACGATTGGTAAATGTATTTTTTTTCTCATTATTCTTCTTACCTCCTAACTTTAACCTTACCTATTTCTCTTTTGCAGAGATGATGACCCTTAAAGCAATGACTGCTAACCGTATGAAGCAAAAAAAAATTGAGGCTGCCGTGGCTCGAAAGCGTAAAAAAAGAGATGGGACCTCTGCCGTCGTGCCAGACGAAGGCTCAGAACCGATCGACCCTTCTAAAGACACGCTCCTTATGTCCACTGGTGCAACTCCTCAACATAGATCGAGGGTGATTTCTTTGGACCCCATGCCGTTTTGCATTGTTCCCCCAATCTTAGATGAGCTGGCAACGCAGGTTTAGACGCTGGGGTTCACACTGATGAGGGTCCGACCTTAGAGGTTAAGCAAAAAAAGTTTTAATTAGATAAAGGTAAGGGAAAGGTCAGAATCGGCACGTCATCACCTCGCTTAGGAAGTCGATCTACACAATCAGAGGGTCTGACCATCAGGATAAAGCGTCATCGCATTGGCGAATCTTCTGGTTAATAAGATATGGCTCAAACAACCTCTGTCCCTCCATTGCCCATGCCTTTAGTGAGTATCGAGGCCCTAGATAGAGTACGGCGTCTATCTCAAAGATTAGAGATATTACATCTTGCTGCTCACCAAAATACTGCCCTACCTCGATCTCTAATTAACTCCTCATCTGTGCTGACAAGTGATGTTGGAGATGGGTCATATAGCCTCTATGACAGCTTACAACAAGATCATGACCAAGCCATGCTGATGTCCACACACTATTATTTTATGGAAAAGCACCTGGCGCACAATTTGATACAGGTAAGTTTTGATCGTATTAGAATTCTCCTTATTTTGCCCCCTTATCTTACATTACGCATGCATTTTGTAGGATGACACCTTCACTTGCCAATTGGCCATGCAATGCACTTTCTTGCGAGATTTTTGGGTGACCGCAAAGCCTCAGACGGACGATGTCCATCAAGAGTTGAGTAAGTTAAGTGAGGAGGTGACTGCTCATGATTGCGTTGCCGCAAAAAAGATAGATGAATTGAAGATTTAGAGAGGGAGATCGAGCAATTGAAAAAGGATTTGGCATCCTCCGAGGAGAAATCTTTCGACTTCTCTAATCAGTTGGTTGCTGAAAGAGAACTTTAGTTTGAGGAAGGATGAAAGAAAGGTTACGAGGAGTTTCAACAATTGACCTCTTTTTGAGATCAACTTCGTGGAGCGTGGCATGATGGAGTTTGTGACTTCATGCAGTCTCAGGTCTTCACTTTGTTAGTTACCCAAAGGGCCAGCACCGAAGGATTAGATAACTTCTTTAAATATCAATACCAACTAGAGAAACTGGGTGGTCTGAAAGATGGTTTTGATATTAACCTACTCAACCCCAGCAAAACTGAAGAACTCGAAGATTATCCTAATGTACCTTTCCCTGATTTGTCAAAGGAAGAGTTCAGATATATTTTTGAACAATTATCTAACCCCGGGGGAGGGGTACCTGGAGCCTGGTCTTTAGACTTTTGGTCTTGAACCCTCAAAACGTTTTGTCTTCATTTAGTATTTTGCGCTTTTGACTTAGTCCTTTGATAGGGCACCTATGTAAATGGTCGAATTGCTTTCATCTTTTTGCATTTTTGGTACCAACCTCTTAGAATGTTTACTGTGAAGGGGTCATAACTTTTGTAGCATCGAGATGAAATGCTATATAAAGCCAATTTCTTTGCTTACCTCTCTTATTTCCAATTGCTTAGCTCCGTTTTAACTTGTTCTCTTGTGCGTCGTGGTACTATGACATCAATTACATTATTTCCTTACGCGTTAATTAAGATCGAGATATTATAATTACACTCTAATCGTCCATGGGAGTTCGATCTTTCCTTAATTTTTGACCTTTTTCAAGTATTGTACCTTTTTCAAGTTACTTGTTCTTTCGACCTTTTTTAGGTCTCGTACCCTTTTACATGTTACTTATTCTTTCGACCTTTTTTAGGTCATGTACCTTTTTTAGGTTACTTGTTCTTTCAACCTTTTTCAGGTCTTGTACTTTTTTCAGGTTACTTGTTCTTTTGATCTTTTCAGGTTTTGTACCTTTTTCAGGTTACTTATTCTTTCGACCTTTTTTAGGTCTTGTACCTTTTCAGGTTACTTCTTCTTTTGACCTTGTCAGGTTTTGGCATCTCGATCTGTAGAAACCTGCCAAAGAGCAATAACTAATAATAGTGACATATACTTGTGATGATTTTACATGTACAATCGTCTAATGGATGTGACATCTTTCCAAAATTATATACAACATATTATTTTCAAGCATAGAACTTCTTTAGGCTTGCAATCCCTAGGGTTATGGGAGCTCCTTTCCATCAAGTGATTGCAACCTGTATGCTCCATTTTTTGTCACCTTCATAATCTTCAAAGGTCCTTCCCAGTTAGGATCCAACTTGCCGATGTGTTTGGATACTTCTACTTTCTTCAACACCAAGTCTCCAACTTCTATCTTTCTTTCTCTCACCTTCTTGCTGTAACTTACAGCCATCTGCCTTTTTTACAACATCATCCTCCTCATTGCTATGTTTCTGGTTTCCTGTATGACATCTAGGTTGAAAGTATGCTTTGCCATGTTGTCTTCCTAGTTAAACTCCAGCACCCTGAGAGTTTCTAACCCGATCTCGGCAGGCATTACTGCTCCTGACCCATAGACTATACTAAACAGTGTTTCTCCAATTGAGACTCTGGGGGTCGTTCGATAAGCCCACAATACTCCTAGCAATTCATCTACCCATGCTCCTTTAGCACCGTTTAACCTTTTTTTCAAGTTATCCAAGAGGGTTTTATTTGTCTTTTCAGTTTGGCCATTAGCTTGTGGGTGCCCTACCGACGTAAAATTTTGTTGTATCTTCATCTCCTTACACCATTCGATTTGCTTGGAATTGGGCACCATTATCCAAAATGAGAATTGGGGTATGCCTAAGCAACACACTATGTTTTTCCATAGGAAATTCATAACCTCCATCTCAAATATCTTGACAACAGCCTCAGCCTCAACCCATTTGCTAAAGTATTCCATCGCTATAATAACAAACTTCTTTCATCCTTTCACAGGGGGAAACGACCTAACAATGTTTATACCCCACATGTCGAAGGGCATGTAACTTTGATAGGCTTGAGTTCTGCCCCGGGTTTATATATTAGATTAGTATACAATTGGCATTCTTGACATTTCTTAGCAAACTCGATGGCATCTTTAACCAATGTAGATCAGAAATATCCTTGCCTGGTGACCTTCTAAGCCAACACTCGACCTCTCAAGTAGTTTCCACAATCACCCTCATGAATCTCCCTCAGAACATATTCTGCTTGATTTGCATTGAGGCATCTCAAAAGCGACCCACTATATAACTTTCTATATAACTCATCCTTCCATATCGTGAACCTTGACGCTTGTCTTAAGATTCTTCTTACACTTACGGGTTCGCTGGGAGTATCCCCTTCTTTCTCAAAGGTCTTCTGGTCACAAATCACCGACTCTTCTGCCGTGATGATTGTTACTCTATTTGTTCTCAAACTATTGATCATGTTGGTAAACTTTAACAAAGAATTAGCACGTTCATTCTCTGATCTTGGTATCTGCACCACTTGCACCCTTTCATTTTTCTTGCCAACTCCCTCACCTTCTTTAGATATTTCTTCATAGCTTCTTCCTTCGCCTCATATGTCCCATTAAACTAATTCGCTATGAGTTGAAAATTCGTGTATATAATGAGGTCTTTGATTTGCATCTCCGCTGCCATTCTTAAAGCGGCGACAATAGCCTCATACTCTTCCTCGTTATTGGTTACCTAAAATTACAACTTTAAGGCAAAGTCCAACTCATTCCCCAATGGATTTCGAAACCGAAGTCCAGAGCCTCCTCATCGGGCCATTGATAAACCATCGACATACACCATCCAATGACCTATCCCTAGTGTGCTAACTTTGAAAGGTAGCTCCACACTTTCTTCCCCCATGTTCGTAAAAAAGTCAGCCAACACTTAAGCCTTCATAGCTGTTCTATTATGAAATTCTATCGAGAACTCACTTAATTCAATGGCCCATTTCACTAACCTATTGGACAAGTCTGGCTTATGCAGTATGTCTTTCAAAGGTTGATTGGTCAGGACTACGATATGGTGAGCTTGAAAATAAGGTCTCAATTTTCTAGCTGTTGTGACCAGTGCCAATGCAAATCTCTCAATTTGGTTATACCTTTTCTCTGCTCCTTGCAACACTTTACTGATGTAACAAACAGGCTTAATAAGCGTCCATCATACTTAATAGAGCACACCCTACTGTAGAATCAACCAAAGCATCTATACGGGGTAGGGGATAAGAATCTTTGAGGCAAGCTTTGTTCAGATCAGTATAGTTTGTACACATCCTCCATCTTCCACCCGTTTTGGGAACCACTACAGCATTAGATAGCCATTTGGTATACTGCACCTCCATAATAAAGCCTGCTACCGGCAGCTTCCTAACCTCCTTCTCTATCACCATATTCCTCTTTGCTCCAAAACTGCATTTTTTTGCCAAACAGGTTGGGCGTTTGAATCCACATTTAAATTGTGTACTATAACTTTCGGATCTATCCCTTCAAAATCCTTGGATCGCCATGCAAAGACATCTATGTTTTCCCACAAAAATTCTATCACTAAAATTTCAAATTGAGGATTCATGTGCGTATCTATCTTTATGGTTCATGTTGGGTCCCCTAGTCAGAGCTTGACCTGTTTGTGATCACAAGGCCCTATTCTTCTCTTCTTACTATCTTTTTGTTCCACACTCATAGGTAACTCCAGCTACTGACCCCCTTCGAACTTTATGCTTTTATCCTTTTTTTGTTCTAGCTTAGGCTTGGTAAGTGAGATGTTATAACAGACCTGCGTTGCCCTTTGGTCACAACATACTTCTCCGATCCTCGCACTGGTTGGAAATTTCATTTTCAAATGGTAGGTGGACACCATAGCCTTGAAACGATTAATGCTAGGACATCCCAGTACTACATTATAAGCAAATGGACAATCTACTACCAAGTACTTTAGAATAATTATTTTTCACTTTAACTCTGTCCCCAAAGAAGTAAGGAGGTCGACAGTTCCCAAGGGCACAATCTTAGCACCTCCAAATCCTACTAACGGAGTGCTAATTGGTCGGATGGTCATGAAATCCAAGTCCATCTTTTTTAATGTGCTCATGAATATAATATCCACTAAGTTGCCATTATCCATCAATACTTTCTGTACTGCAAAATTCGCGATATCTACTATTATTACCATAGGATCGTCGTGGGCCTGTATCACTCTTTCCAGGTCATTGTGGTCGAAAGTTATGGGCTCCGTTTTCTTCTCTTGGGTGTAAATTGATAACCTCTTCTATTCCACTTGCACATACCTTTTTCGTGCGTTGCGTGTATCTCCTTTTATGGGTCCATCAGCTATTATGTTTATCACCCCTTTTTGCAAAAGATTGTCTGTATCAACTGGTTCACGACCTCCCTTTACCTCGTGGCATCTCCCGTGTTAGTACCTCCTATGCGGGCTGCACGACCAGCTTCGAGATCAGCCTCGGTGTTGCCATTATCCTTGAGTATCTGTATGTGATCACTGTACAAATTTCTTCAAGTACCCCTACCTTATCAACCTTTCTATCTCATCCCTTAGGTTTCGGCAATTTTCTGTATCGTGCCTTTTATCTTGATGAAAGCACAATACTGGTTTGAATTCTTCTTATTGGGTGTATCCCGCTACTTAGCTGGCCATCTGATGATATCTGATGAGGCAATGACAAACATGGCCTCAGCTCTGGTGGTTCACAAGGGTGTGTAGTGATCAAATCTCGATCTAGGTGGGGAACTTCGCTGGTCTTTTTCAGATCGAGGTTTACCCATTTCCTTTTTCTATTGCATCTTTGACCTTATTGCAATCTTCGACCATTCTTTGTCCTTCATGATGTTTATCTCTTCCTCATGCACATATTTTTTCGCTATCTCCATAAGGGTCTCCACATCGGGAGGTGGTTCTTTAGCCAATGCCGACGCCAATGGACCCTTTTTAAGATCGTGAATCAAAATGCTCACCATCATATTCACGTTGAGGTCGGGAACTTCCAAGACCTTATTATTAAATCGGCTCATAAATGCCCTCAAAGTCTCGTTCTCTTTTCGTCTTATGGTGAATAAGTATGTGGCAGGCCCCTTGGATTTTTTCTTGCTGGCAAAGTGATAAAGGAACTTCCTACATAGCTAGTCGTACGTCACCACAGGTCCTGGTACCAATGAGGTAAACCATTCCTATGCTCAACTGTATAGGGTGGTGATGAACACCCTACAGTTAATAGCATTCGATAGTCCATACAACTGCATCACATGCTCAAATGCTATCAAATGTTTCTGCGGATTGGAATTTCCCTCATACTTTAGGAGTTCTGGTATTTTAAATTCCACCGGTACTATCTCTGTCAAGATCTTTGCACCGAAAGAAGAGCCTCTTTTTTGCAGAGTGGATCCCTAGTGCTTCCTCTTCTTGATTTCCTGCAGCCTTCTACTTAGCTGCTCTACCTGGTTACTAAGTTCTTGAACCTCGGTGAGAGCTTTACTTCTAGAGTGTCCCCCACCTAGTCTCATCCTTCTATCCTCCTAAGTGCTCATAGCCTCCTCCTCTAAGTGCCTTGAATATCTTTCTTCCTCCCTCGAATCTCCCTCTCTCCTTAACACCTCGGTTCCCCTATCTTAGGCAAAAGGATCATCACGGATAAGCCTTCTTGAAGGTGGCTGCGGTGCTATAGGAGAACCTGCTAATCTTCCATCAATGACTTTGTTGGTTACTACTTCAATCAAGGTTTGCAATTTGGCCCGCGTTATTCCTATCATTGATTCTAGTTGGGTTGCAGGAGGTGAATGTTGCAGCTAAGGTGACCTGGTTCAAATTCCCGGAGTTTCCGTGTTCTTACTAGATGTTGCTGCCATGACCTGAATTAACCCAGAGTTCAAAACACTCAATCTGATTTCTCATAGATGGCGCTTACTGATGTTGCAAGAAACGACGATCAGTATGTTTATCAATGATCGAAAGGTCGACTAAAGATGAGAGCTCAGGCGAATGTTTTTCTGGATCGATAGGTCGAATTTGGTTGAATACACAAGTTGGTAGGTGGGTAAATTTAGTATATAGATAGGTGTTTGATCTCTTTAATTGGCCCCCTATTGCAATAAATAAAGGGGTATTTATACTAATGCATTCAACTGTTTTGACACTATAGGGTCCAAGTGTCTTACTCCACGAACGTACATGTGGTTGCTTTGTAGGGCTGAGATCTTTTGGGTTCGTGAATTCGGGTCAGGTGGTTGGGTCAACCCACATAAAAAGACGCGAATCCTAAGATTGTTTTGGGATTCTTGCTAATATTGGGGTCATATTAGTCTTTTTGTATAATTCCTCATCATAGTCTATAACTAATATCGAACCTAATAACTATATCTTTTATCAATTTTTGGTTCATTCTAATTTACTAAACTTAATTTAAGCTGCTAGGACTATCAGGGTCAACTTGGTAAGTTATGACCCTACGTAAGTCCATTGGCAAATCAGAGTTATATTTAGGCTTTCTTTGGTTATGATTTTTCAGAACAATATTATTTTGGGGAAACATAATTAAACATATTTATATTTTTCCTCAAAAATGTACATTTTTTGATATATACATATTATATATATATATTATATTTTATTATTATTCTAATATTAAAAAAATCACTTAATTCCATTTTCACCCTCCAAAAATTTAATAAAAAAGCATTGATTTGACTGTTATAATAAAAAATGTTTCCTTCAAAACATAAATAAATATACCAAAAAGTAAATTTCACATTTTTTAATAATTTATTCTTCCAAAATACATAATAAACATATAATAAAATCAAATAAAAACCTTAACCAAATACTTCCTTACAATTTTTCTCTAAAGTAAGTACGTATCACTTCTCGTTATACCAACACAAAAGTCCAACCAAAAAAAACATCACGCAAAGACCGTCTCCATCCTTGGATCCATTTCAGGTTCTTTTTTAGCCGCATCAGTTAGAATAATATTCCAAAAATATAGCACTCAAATGGCATTTTTTTTATTTGTCCCAAATTTCTACCTTTTGCATTATTTTAATTTGTATAACATTATTTAATATATTTAGGTTATTCTATTTTACTTTTTTTTATATTTATATTTTCATCAATTATGTAATTAATTTTAATTTTGAAAAAACATTTAAAAAATAAAAAAAATCAATAATTGAAAAAAATATTATTTTATTGAGCAACTTATCAAAAGGTTCATGCTCAAAGGAAAAAAAATGACGAGTTTATAAATATTGCTTATAAAAATTTCCATAATATATCCAATAACTCATAAAATAAAACAAAATTGACACTTAAATATATGAAACATATAATTTTATGTAATAATACATAAGAATTAAAATTTACATATAAATTAATACATAAATTAATATAATTTTTGAAATTCTTTATATTAATGAAAATAAAAATAGAACCTAGTGGTCAAGGTTCTGAATATAGAATCTTGACCAAAACATGCTAACTGTAGAACCCAAATATTATTAGGGTGGAGATGGTCTAAATCAATTTTTCATAGTGTGAATTAACATAAAATATTTATGTTTGGCCCCGAGAAAAATATTAAAAAATAAGCAAGGAAGAGAACTAGAAAATTTTTATTAAAAATAAAAAAATATATTTTGCACTTCTGCATGTTGAAATTCATCGAATACTGTTAAAAAATTAAATTTACACACATAATTGCTTAATGGTAATGCAGTGGAATATTTGTTCGTATTTAAAAATAAAAATACAGTTACTCTAGTCTTTTAGGTTAAAAGTGAAGTTCTGTGACATTATATATACTATGCTTTGGGCTGAAAAATATTTTTATTAAAAATAAAATTTATCAATGTACCATTACAGAGTATACTATATATAAAATGAAGTCATATTGATGATTATAATGGGAAAAAGTTACTAAAAATCTCTTACATTAAATTTTTTATATTAAAAATATTCCATGAAACTTTTCTTAGTCCAAATTTATTCCATAAAATTTTCATTTCAAAAGTCCACCCATTAGTGTGTATCCAATTCTTTTAGTAAGTTAACCTTCAATTTTGAAGTTAAATAAATTTTTATTTATCAATGATCAATTTTTTTTAAAAAAATATAATTTTTCATTAATTGTATTCATAGTGAGAGAAAGAGGGGATAGTCCTCTAATTATCGAATTCACTCCAAAAGACAAATATGTTTCTTAATTAAAGTAATTTCGTCACTTTTGCGTACCTATCGAACAATAGTCTGTCTGAGTGTTTCTTAGGGACCGATTCACTCTACATAGTTTAATTAAATGCATAAAATCTTTATTTCTGATTAAAAATATTTGCAAAACTTAATTTATGAACTTTGAAAATTTTATTAAAGTTTAAAAATTAATGGAAATATTCATCTTTGCTACTATATTATATGTACACTTAAAAATCTAGAGAAAATAATTTCCTCCAAGCAGTAAGTTTCTTAAAATTAAAATATCGTTGGTATAAATAAACAACATAAAGCAATTAGTTTTAGTTAAAGCTGTATTCATTAAGTTTGTTAAATTACGTAATTGTAATAAGTCAAAAAATTAAATAAAAAATGGAAATTATTTTTTTATTATCATCAAAATGTTTCCCTTAAAAATGAGCTATATTTTTAAGGGCAAATTTCTTTTTGCTTTCTGCCAATATTAAAGGCGGCAATTCCTTTCGGCTTTCCGCCAAAACTGAGAAAGTGGTATAAGAAGAAAACTATCACGCTAATCTTAAGCGCTATGTAAGTATATCGTAATTGGGTTTGCACATTTCTTCTGTTGGTATACAGTTTTGGTCCCTTGCTTTCACCACGAAACTCCCTATTTGATAGGAACGTGGATGAGTTAAGCTCCGTAAAAATTGCAAGCTTAAATTTGAACTCAAACTCAAAATATTGAATTTGAGCTGGAACAGATTCACCAGAAAATTTTAAATTAAATAAAAAATTATTAAATTATTAATATATTATAATTGTTTAATTATATATAATAAATATTTAAAATTATAAAAAAAAGCAAATTATTAATATATATTAATTATTTAATTAATATATAAAAAATATTTAAAAATAGAAAAAAACTGATGGGCGAGCATATAAAATTTTGAACAACTAAAATAAAGTTCGAGCTCGAGCCCCCACTTTGTCTCCTTGGTGTTCTATTTTTTGATCTTTGTGGTAAGATTTGTACTAAAATTGTTGTATGTGAGAAGGAAAATGGATTATCAGAGCCCATAAATGCAAATAATATTTGAGCGACTACTGTCAGAATCTCAGATATCAAGTAGTCTGTGATGTACTATAGAATGAATCAATTGTGGTGAATTGTTGTATTGAACGTCTCAAATAGTGTTTTTACAGCAAAGGTGTAAAAATTGCATGGTTTTCAGTGATTTAAGAAATATACATTTTTAAAGAAAAATAACGAAGGATTTTAATATGATAACTGAGATCCCTATCCTATTTACTTGCAGAGATTTGTCATACATTGAATTGTCTGGGAGCTTTCCTTCTTGGGTTGACAGCAAAATCTTCAACTGTACGAATAATGCCCTAAATTTTATTGTTGCTACTTAAATATTAGTTTCTTAGAATGCCCACAAGTATGTCTAATCACTTTTGAGTTTAAGAATGTCATATATCAATGTAATTTGTGTGTTATCTGTATTCTATTGTAAATTAACAACATAAAGCAAAACTTTCTCATAATTGAATTTATTAGGTAGATTTTTTTTTTTTCCAAAAATTAGTGGATAACTATTACTATTGGCAGTTGAAAGCTGATCATAACTGGGTTATGTGCTGGAAATTGGGCTGCTGTATGTTGGCAATTGATTCTCTAATGAAGGCTATATGCTAGATTAGTGTACAATGCTTGATGGCTTTTGATGTCTGCTGAATCTTTGATGGCCGCGGAATTGGTGTTAGATGTGTTGGGAATGGTTTTATTCAAGTGGATTTTGTGCTAAAAATTGCCTTCTTCTTCAATTCTAAGTATAGTCTGTCTGTGTGTGATTCTCCCTTCACTCCTCAAGCAAGCTATTAGCTTCTTTTTCCATTTAAGTTGTATCAGGGGTTATGTACAAGTTGATGGTGCAAGAACTTGATTCAAGGGCCAATATATTTATGTTCTCTTTTTCATTATTAATTAAATGGACTCATTTTTCAGGTTTAAGTAGTTTTGTCATATTAGGTGAAAAAACAGCTTGCAGTGCTTCGTTCCACCCTAATTTTTGTGAACATGACTTCACCATTTCAACAATGGTATTGTGATTCGCATTGCTCCTGAAATTGAATTATTAGGATAGGAAACTGTCAATTGAATATTGTTTTCTACCAGAACAACAGATCATTGTTTTCAATTTTCTGCTCTTTTTGTTGGTTTCAAAATTTGGCTGCAGCTTTGTCATTCATAAAGTGCATATTGATAAATAGTAACTTACAGCTGCATGTTTGCTCTGGAAAGATAGGGTGGATTTATGAATTTGTCATGCTTACACATCTTTAGCAATATGGTTGTGCTCTGTGTGAATAGAAAATCTGCTGCAAGATAAAAAGAGAGTTTCATTAAAAAAGCTCATCTCCCTCAGAGTAGATTTAGGCATTCAATCCTCTCCTCTTCAGTATCAACTCATAAACACCACAATTCCCCCTTGCTTTCTGACAAGCCCTCCCCAAGTCTGATTGTAATAGGCTAACCAAAGTTGAAGGACTCCCCATGTCAGGACAGAAAATAAAGGAAGCTGCAAGCATTTTGAAGACTACAATTACAATTTGAAAGCTGGCTAGAAGGTGCACTTTGGAAGACTGTCCACCAAAGCTGGCCAGTGAACCCCGCATTAAAGCTTTAGCTATACAGAATTTAGATTTCGACAGATTTTACAAGAGCTTCAGTACAAATTGAATAGAGTCTCACAGCACTTGCTAATTTTGATCATCATTGTAATTGGTTCAACATCTTTGAACATATGCTACAACTTTTTTGACAAGCAACACACAGGAGGCAGAGGTCTTCGCCTAACCCTCTGCCTAATGCACTTTTCTTTTTTTAATACTAATTTCTTTTACTGAAAGCAACCATTTGTTGACATACTGCTTTTAGTTGGGAAGGCTATTCTTATCTTCTACAATTTGGCCTCTTGTTGTTTTTTCCAACATTGTCTTTCTTTGGCTATTCTTTTCCAGTCAGAGCTGGAGAAAAAGTGAGGAACTATGGTTGCCAAAGATTATCAGAAAATCATAGGATCGAGTAAACGTGAGATGGGAGAACTCAACAACAGTGCACCATTTCAATCAGTCAAAGATGCTGTTTGCTTACTCGGTGAAGTTGCATTTTCAGGACATATTTGGTGCAGGTGCAATTTCAAAGGAAAAGATTCTAGTCTCTGCTCCGTAGAAGTATGTTGATTCTAGTCTCTATTCTGTTCCTTGTCCCACTTAATCATATCTTGATATGGGTTGATTTGCATCAACTTGCAATTTTAGAACATTTCTTTTCTTTAATATTCTTGGAGATGAAATAGTTGCTAGGTTAAGTTGACAAAAGAATGTCTCCATTTTGTAATTTTGCTAAATGGAGCTTGCTCCATGAATCACAAATCACAAACCAGATGGAAAGCAACACCTTAAATTTAAAGGTTTTTATATAAATATTTTTATGAGAAATAACTAGAAATAAAGTCCACTGATTTGCTATGAGTACTTTTTAGAAACTATGTAAATTTGCTTGCTGCGAGTATATTTTTTAGTGACCATATAAAATTGTTGCTTTAGAGCTAAATAAAGACATATATGGTTAGCAACCAAATTAATTGGTTGTTAATGATCAATTTAATATTTTTTTTGCGATCATATAATATTTTGTTGTAGAATTGGTCGCAAGTAATGCTCGTATATAGCAATTATGAAAAATTTCACTAAAAACTCCAATTTTGCCCGTTATACCATTGGTTAAGATAGGTCATATTATAGCAACCATTTATAGCTACCAAATACTAATTAGTCACAAAAAAGTTCATGAAAATTGACTTTAGCAAGCATATCACTTTTGGCTTCTAAAAGTATATGTTTAGCAACTATTTTATTATGGTCATTGTGATTTTGATTGCTAAAATCACTTTTTTTTGGTTTTTATTTTTTTTTTGTAGAGGGTCATTTCAATCTTTTACCATTTTAGCAATTTTTATCATTTTTTTATGTTTTTTAATTGTTTTTTAGTCATGGGAATTTTTTGGCTTTTCACATTTTTTGTCCACCTTACATCTAAGTTGGTCAATTTCGGAGGTTTTTTTTGTAATTTTCAAAAAAACAATGACATTTTTGTAATTACACCAAACCTTAGGAGTGATAACCTTAATTCACTCTAAATTTTATTTTGAGTTTAAATGAGTTTCAACTAATCTAAACCTATATGAGTAGAGATGTCACTCGAGCGTGGCGGGGGCAGGGAGTTACTCCCCTGTCCTTGTCCCCGAGCCCCACTCGTTACCCCATCCCTATCCCCAATCCCTATCTTGGGGAATTTTTTGTCTATATCCCCATTCCCCATACCCCTGCAAATCCCCGCAGGGATCCCCAGAACGGGAAAATGGCCAAATTAGTATGAATTAGGGTTTAGAATTTAGGAGAGAGAATAAAATTTAAGAATAAAAATAAGGTCTAAATTAATATATTTTATTTATTTTTATTTTATGCTAATAATTTTTTATAAATTATATAAAATTACTAAAAAGTATAAAAAATAATATATACATACACACATAATATTAAGGGTATTTGAATGAGGGTGGGGACTCCACAGAGTGGGGAGTAAGATCCCCATCCCTGTCCCCAAACTAATTTCAATGGGGATTTCTTCCCCATCCCCATCCTTGCTGGGAAAAATTCCCCGAATTCGGAGATCCCCAAGATTGGGGATTATTTTGCCATCCTTATATATGAGCTCAAATTTATCCAAATTTATATGAATCGAGCTCTTCTGCTTTCCTATGATGAGCTAAGCTCAATAAAACTTGCCCAAATTTTTATTTATTTAACGAGCCAAACTTGAGCTTGCTAAATTTGGGTTCGGAGCTTAATTAGCAAGAAACTCAAGAACATTCATCACATAACTTTTATATATATATATATATATATCTTTAACTTCCCCCAGTTGCCGTAACAACCAACAAAATACCTAAGTGACTCCGCATGGAAAATACTTAAACAATTACTCCGAATATTCATCGTGTTTGAAGGCATGTTATAAGCATCATCACATGGTGCGACAGTAAGATTTAATATTAGCTCAAATCTTAGGTAGAAGATATATTAATAGAGAGCACAGAAAGTCATTAAAACTCCAGTAGATACAACTAGTAATATAATCTACTTCGGATCATGGGTGCCATTGCACTTTGAATCATTTATCTCATTTTCTATTTTACCTTTCATTAAACTTAATGTATAGATGTTATTTATATTTAATTTTAAATTAATTGTTTTATAATAAAATATTTAATATACATATCATATATTTATAAAATAAAATAAAAGATAAAATATAATAAATAATCTATACTAATGTGATTGTCATTGAGTCAGTGGAATTTTTATTTTCAAAAAAGAATGTTTTAAAATGATTAGAAAGGCGAAAGTGTATATATATTATTTTGAGTCATGACTCAACTTTTTTAATTATTATAAAAATATAATACTAATTATAAAGAAATAAGTAACTATATAAAAATTATCACTAATGATATATATTAACTGATACTAATTTTTATTTTGTTATTAATAACATTTTTAAAGTGCAAAAAATTTTATCTTGTCATAATCTAGTTCCATATTGACAAAAACTAATATTTTAAGTTATCATTTGTCAATTTACTAGTGACATGTATATCTGTACTGACAACTTATTGACAATATTGTCACTATAATTTATGAAAAGATTTTCATTGTTACTAATCACTATACGAATATGAGTGTCATTAACGGTGACAACTTAAGCACTGTTAATGTTGTCACTATTAAATTTGTAAAAACTATTAGGGTGACAAAAAAAAAATTTATTCATTTAATATATAAAATTGATGGCAAGTACTTCTATGTTGTCACTTATTATTTGTCATTGATTTTTCTTTTTTTTGTAGTCGATGCACGAGAAAATATTGGTATCATCATAACCCAAGTCGAGAGGTTTGAAAAGATTCACATAATTGTAATTTTCATAAATGAAGCCAATGATGATGATCAAATCCATAGCCAGCTATGGAGATCCAGCTGTTTTAGGTATGTACAACCAATGCAAATTTGGTGAGTAGTTTTATCCTTTTAAAAAGACTTCTCAAAGAGTGAATTAAAGAGAACATATAATTTATAAATTATTTCAAATTCATCGACAATATAAATAATGATATCAGTAGGACTTTCAGAGTTGAACCAATAAAGTTGAGGAATGTTAATTATTGAAAAAACTCGTCCATTAACATCTACCTACAAATACTTATATCATTATACTTTTACAGGTATGCAATATTTTTACTATTTAAATCACTTGGTGGTATCTTGATCGTTGGATGATTCTTTTCATACAATGCGGTGGGATGAAGTTGGAAATCAATTGATTTAAAATCCAAAATCTCTCTTATCATAAAAATAAATGTTGACGTCACATTGACCAATTCAAAAGTAAACCGTGACCTCATTTTCTCTATACCCCAAAAATTCTGATCCTAGTGGAATATTATTTAACAAATTGAGAATAGAATACTAATTAAACAATCCCCACTCCTTTGCATGTACTACAATTTCTTTGCAACAAGCAAATAGGACAAATAACATGTTTTCCCCTAAATTGCATGTGCATAAATTATTCGAGATCTAACGCTTAAGTCAACATTGCTTGCACTTGCAAATTTTTTAGGAGTCCCGAGCCGTGTATTGCGCTATTATTAATTAATATATATATATATATATATATATAGTAGAATTTGAATTGAACACTAAAAATTCAAAATCTCAACTTTACCATTTAAAATAAATTTTATCAATAAATATTTTTTATCAATAAATATTTTTTTCTGTTTAATAATTTTAAGAAGGAAATAGTGAATTTAGATACTAAACATTGGTGTTTCAAAACAACATTTTCTTTATAAAAACAATACTTACGATTATTTTTTATGATTAATTGTAGAAATATCTAATCAGCGTCACATAAATTATTTAAAAAGATTAAGATTTTGAGACCAAATTGATCGTTAGAAATTATGTAATATTTAAATCGGTTTCTGTGTGTCTGTGTGTGTGTGTGTGATTAGCACTATATATATGTATAATGTTACCACAACTCCAAAAGGAACCAAAGAAGTAGTGTAACCACAACATGCCCTAATTCTTCTAGAAGTTTTCTTGCAGCAAATCTGCATAGTTTCTTCATTTCCCTAAATCCCATTCGACCACAGAATTTCCATTTCATTGATAAAGAAACCGAAAAAGAGCCCTAGCTAGCTATAGCTACTTGGTTTCTTTCTTTGTTATTCTTTTTATATATTAATACATATATATATATATATATATTACTACGTAGCTCTATATTTCCATTTTCAAGAAGAAATTATATGTCTGAAACAAGCAGTGATTCTCAGAACCATGTCCACCAATAGCAGTGCCGATATTGATTTAGAAAATGCTCCCCATATTAGCCTCGTCTCATCCTTTCAAGACAATGCTGATCAAGCCGGATTGAATATCGAACCGACCCGTTTCTTCACAATCACCCACCCGTCAGCCATAGCCAAGCTCGTGCGGAGGAAAGATGAAATATTGCTCCGTGATTATGGAGGAGTTGATGGCATAGTCTCAGCCCTGGAGACGGACATAGAAAGAGGCATCCGTGGAGATCAAAACGATATTGATGAGCGAAGAAAAAAGTTCGGTTCCAATCGATTTGAAGAGCCAAATTTACGACGCTGCTTGCGCTATTTTGCATGGGAATCGATCAAAGACCCCATGATCCTAGTTCTGTTCGTTTGCT
>JACGDI010003462.1:637439-672560 GCA_014898725.1 Jacaranda copaia | reverse complement strand
CGTCAGCTGAGCTTCTAGGCGTGGTCGCCTAGAAGCTCGCCGCTTGGCCCCATCTAGTTAGGCAGTTGCCACGGCCAACCAGTGGTAAGGCAGTAGGTATGGTACACTACAAGAAAATAGGGCTTCATAGACGAATAATTCTGTCTCTAAAGCCCTGATTTTTGTCTCTAAAATAAAATAAAGATGTATTTTTCAATTTCTAGAGCAGTGGTTGAAAGCTTCATCTCAAATTTAGAAGACAAAATAATTTTCTTCCCTGAATTTAAAGACAGATGAATGTAATCTCTAAATCCATCTTTAACATCTAATTTTCTTTTAACAAAATTCATCTCTATTTTGGTAGCATTCATGTTTTAAATTCTGTCTCTAATATCTAATATTTGTTTTACCAAAATCCATCTCTAATTCCATCTCTACTTTTATATATCTCTTTCCATCTTTATTTTTGCTTCTAATTCTTAATATTTTTGCCTATAAATCTCTCTTTAAATTTGTCTCTAATTAACTTTAGATTCGTCTGCAATCCATTTATTGTTTGTATAAATTTGTGGTGTTAATTTTTTTATCTATTTTATTTATTAATTTTCTTATCCTGAGAAAACACAACTAGACATGCTCTTAATTTTGTGGATGAATGAGCAGAGCTTTAAAGATCTTGTGCTATGCTCTTTCTAGCTATAAGTTAAATGGACCTTTTGTGGTCACAATTACAAACTAGTAAAATAGAAAAATTAATTATGTATTCTCCTCTACAAATTACAATGAGAAACTAGTCTTAATTTTATTGCATCTTAGGTTGATTGCAACGAGAAGAATGGAGCTCCGTTAATGCTCTTTGATCTCACTATTTTTTCTGGTCAAAATTCTCCATCTAATGTTTTCTTTCTTGCTTTGTTTCCTTCTTTGCCTAAAGTTCCTGCAATGCCAGAGGAGCCACAAAAACTGACAAGTTAGTAGAAAGAAATAAATGAATATATATATATATATATATACATATATTGAAGTCCTATTTGTTCTACTATCAAAGAATGTTAGATTTGCTAGCAATATTCACTATGATGAATTCAAAAATATTGCTTTCATCACTAAATCATGAATAGATGTGACATTTTTTATTAGAAAAACAAGACCTTACCTGCACAGAGGTACTTCACAAGCATCTGAATTAGCACAAAGCTAAGAGTGCAATTCCAAAATTTGCCACATTCTCTTGCATTGGATGCATCCGCCCAGACATCTCATTTTACATCCAGCAAAGTGGCAAACCAATGCATCCAACCCCTTACACGCTGCTCCATATTGATCATCCTTGTACAGCTACATTAAATTTTTCTCTCTTCTATCTTCATCATCCTCTCCCTTTGCTTCTACAAAAAAAGTTAATAAATATTGCAACGTTAAGATAAAAACCTAGAATATCATTGATTCTTTGATTTTGTGAGAAAAGATAATATGATACTTACAGAATCCTCATCAATAATGGAATCAAGTATTTCCTTTCTAGAATCGGGTGGCTCCTTTTCATGTCTTTCCATCCATCTGTGGCAGAAACAACATTGATATTTGACAGGCTGAAATGATGTCAAATGAGGCTAAGCTGAGGAGCATCACACAGCAAAGCTAGCTGAAATATATCAATGCTAAATAGTAGTTTTGTTGCTAATGAGAGTATCATGGTAGATTATTGACTATACTACTAAAAAAAAGGTGAATTGCGATAGATTTTGCGATAGAAAAAATTAGTCGCAAAATCTTTGGTCACAATCATTTGTGATAGATTTTGCAACGGATATTTTTTTGATGGAAAATTCGATCACAAATTTGCAACGGCAAAATCCGTCGCAAATTTTTAATTTTTGAGACGGAAAATTCCATCGCAATTTCCATCACAAAATATTGATAATTTACAACGGAGTTTTGTCCATCACAAATGTTCAATTTTTTGTATTTTTTTGTGACGGAAAAATCAATCACAAAACACATCTTTTAAAGAATTTTTCCATTGCAAAATGTTTTAATTTTTTTTAGCAAGATTTTTTAAATATTAAAAATATGTAATCAAAACATAATATATTCATAAATCCAAAATCACCATATTTAACGATATTTATAACCATCAAATGACAAAACATCAAATCTTTCATAAAATCCAAATATAACATTAAATAAACAAAATATTTGTAAATTCAACAATATAAAAGTATTAAAATGTAAACTACCAAAGTATAATTATCTTAACACAGTATATACCCAAATGCATAAGTCAAAATCAATCATTATCCTCATCCTCATCTATTTTTCTTCGTAGCTATTCGTTAACAGGTCTGGATGAGGATGGTATAGGAGATACCTATAGCCGAGGTAAATGAGTGCCTGGTGTCATAAAAGAGAGATTTGTAGGCGGATAAAACGGTGATGTATTAGGTTGAAATGATGGTGATGGATTATGTATATTTTGCTGCATGAACATCTATCGCATCATCACCTCCATATCCACTAATTTTTGTTTAAACATTATATTTTCTTCTTCATACACCATCATTTGTGATTTCAACATTGTCACTTCTTCTTCCAATGACTTAATTTTTTGTTCACTTTCATGGGGCACCTTATTTGGAGGTCCTCCAAACGAATGACCCAAGACAAAGGAAGTCTCACTTCCAAGTTTATAAATTCGCCCCTTCTTTGATCCGCCTACTGTATCTTTCCACATTTGCATAAAAAGTATAACTACAAATTAATAACAATCAAATAATTCAATTGAAAAATAATAAAAAATACAAATTGATAACTTAGAACTTTCACCTGAAGTTGAGATTGATTATTTACCTCTTAAAAGGATACATTCATCTATATTATACAGGCCCACAGACAGGTGCCTCATATGGTAGTTGTACCATCAAGTGCTCCATTGAATTAAAAAAAATTAGGTGGGAATATGCATTCTAACTTACACATGACAACTGAGATATTTTTTTCCAATTGCAATAAACTATCTACACATATTTCTGTTGGGCAAAATTCTTGAAAAAATTGGCTTAATTCAGTTAAGGGCTTCCAAACATTTCGTGGTAGCAAACTGAAGGCACTTGGTAGAAACCGTTGCATAAATACATGGCAATCATGACTCTTCAACTCATGTAATTTCAATTTTATTTTGTCAACATATCTTGCCAAATTTGAAGCATATCCATCTAGTATTTTAAGATCCTCTACCCAATTACACAACTCCCACCTTTGATCTACAGTTAATGAGAAACAAGCTTTCGGTTTGATTTATTTCCCATTTGGTAAAAGTCTCAAATGTAACCCTGATCTCCTATAATATTCCTCCAAGTTAAGTCTTTCCTTCTCATTGTCCTTAGTCTTACCTTTGACATCCATCAAGGTATTAAGCACACTTTCAAAAATATTCTTCTCGATATGCATGACATCCAAATTATGGCAAACCAAGTTATCTTTCCAATAAGGCAATTCCCAAAATATACTTTGTTTTGTCCAATTATGTGATACCCCATATCTAGGTAATTTACCAGAAGTTACTGGCAAATCAGTGATTTTAGGAACATTATAAATCCTCTCCCATGTTTGTTGACCAATCAATCTAGGAGGTGCCTCCAATTATTCAATCCTTTCCTTATAAAATGCATCTCTATTCCTTTTGAACATGTAATCTGTAGGCCAAAATTGACAATGACAATCAAACCAAGACGCTTTTCTATTATTCTTTAATCTAAATGCCTTAGTTCACTCCATACAAATTGGACATGATAATTTTCCTGCTGTCATCCAACCTGATAGCATGTCATAAGTAGAAAAATTATTGATTGTCCACATAAGAGCTGCCCTCAATTGAAAGTTCTGCTTTTTAGAGATGTTATAAGTTTCTACGCCATCTTCCCACAATAATTTCAACTTATCAATTAAAGGTTGTAAATAAACATCAATTCTACTCTTAGGATTATATGGACTAGGTATTATGCAAGTCAAGAACATGTAAGGAGTTGTCATACACAATCCGGGAGGTAAGTTATATGGAGTTACAATAATTGGCCAACATGAATATGGTGTAGAATATTGATTAAAGGGGTTAAATCTATTTGCACATAATCCAAGTCTAACATTTCTTAGTTTAGATGAAAATTTTGGATGAATTTCATCGAATGCTTAAAAGCAAACCCATCAAAAAGATGACATAAAATACTAGAACTTCTTTTGTTTTCAAAGTGCCACCTCATATGCTCGATTGATTTCAAAGATGCATATAATCTTTTCAGCTGAGGAATTAGGGTAAGTAATACATCCTTTTGTATGGAATTTGCTTTCCCATTTCATGACCTCTTACAGTTAGTTTAAAACAAGGATGATTGCAAAACTTGCATTTATTCAAATTAGCATCAATTGTATAAAATAACATACAACCATTGATACAACAATCGATCTTCATAGAACTTAACCCCAATTTTGAAATCAATTTCTTTGCTTGGTAAAAGTTATTCGGGACATGATTTTCTGCAAAATTTGAGGATTTAATAAGTTCTGCCATTCGATCAAAACAACCTTGAGACATATTGTAGTCAGATTTTAAGTACATCATTTGTAGAGTCATAGACAACTCACAATGAGTTTCACAACATGACCACAATGGTCATTGGGCAGCAGCCAATATGTCATAAAAGGCTTGAGCATCTATGTTTGGAGGTCCCTCTCTGTTCAGATTAATGCCTTCCTCATGATTAATTTCAGTATGGCTACTAGTTCCTATAGCATCATAAACCAGGTTTTCATACCTATTGTTCATGACATCACCACAAAAATAAGCATTATTAGGAGCTCCCCAATGTACATTAAAATCTAAAGGTTCAGTCTCCCCATGTGTAGTCCAATACCAATAATTAGGTTGAAACCCATATTTTAATAAATATACATATGCTTGATCCAGTATAAAAAATTTCAAGTTCTTACATTTTGAACAAGGACACCTTATTCTTCCATCCTTCAAACATTGAGGTTGGACGAATGCATAATCAATAAAAATTTTCACACCAACAACAAATTCTCTTATATAATTTTTTCGATTCGGCAAAAGCCTATTATACATCCAACTACACTCGGCATAAATATTCATATTCTAATCATTATACATCCAACTACGCTTTTCAATTTGAGTGATGCAAAAGTAATTTTATTATAAATATTTTGATTTTGATAAAACTATCTGATTATTTACTTTATTAATGTATGTTCATTAGAAAGTAATTGCTTACAGTATAATAAAATTGATTATTAATATTATTATTATAAATTATTATTATCTAGAGATGAATATATTTGGCAAATAAAAAAATGAAGAATAATCGACAAAACAATTAAAGGATGACCTAACAAATGAAGTAGGTAAACAAATTATTTTGAGTTTGTTTGATTTAGGATATTAACATTTCCTATGACTTTTAATATAGGGTAATCTCTTGTTTGATATGGACTATGATATTTGCAGGCCAGACCGTGATTTGTCCAAAGCCCGTACTAAGATTAGTTTAATAACTATTGAAGTAGCGGGTTTGAGGGTGAGATTATGTAATCTCAACCCTCCTTAAAATTTGATTTGGATGTAAATATCAAAATTATTTTTCAAATTCATATATTATTTCATTTATGCAATAATTTCTTGATTCCTATAGCAAGAATTTTGTCCAAACACCTCTATAAAATAACATTACCAAATTGCCCAAAAATTAAGACTAAACAAATGGAACATGATTTTTATTGAAAATAATTAACAATATTAGTAAACTCATAATGACAAATAAACACTCCCTCTTATATCCATCATCATCATACAAGTAATTAAAAACCAATCAGCAACAAATAAAGCCTCCACCTCTTCTCCCAATATCTCATCCTTCTTCCTAATTCCACCAATTCTAAACATTTTCAATGTATTGTACTACAAAAATATATAAAATTAAAACAAGATATCCAAACTTACCTCTAAATGCTCCACAAAAATCGACACTCACAATCGATTTCCACCAAGTCAAGATAGCCTACATCATTAGGCACATGTTACAAGCACGCGTATTTATTAATAAATCATAATTCCGCAAACTAAATGAAAACCTAAATATCGTATACAATTATTATTTGAGTTTAACTAACACGTAAATCAAGTTTTAACTAAAACATAATCAAATTTAAACTAATTGAGATAATTAACTAAAAACATATTAATAACAACTAAAACATAAATCAAATTTTGACTAATGGAAACAATTCACTAAAATATAATAATAATAACTAAAACATAAATCAAATTTTAACTAAAACATAATTAAATTTTAACTAATGGAGACAATTACCTAATACATAATAGAAATAACTAAAACATAAATCAAATTTTAACTAATGGAGATAATTAACTAGCCAATAATGAAGATAACTAAAACATAATTAAATGTTAGCATAATTAAGAAAATTACCCCAATCAATGGAAACAATACACAAGTATTGTACTTTCAAACCTGAAACAATAACCCAAACAACCATTTTAGTTTTTTTTTAAATTAAAACTAATTTTAAAAATAATTCAAAAAATAAATTTGAAATCTAGCCAGCCGCTGGCCACCTGTTGACCAATGGCCAGCACTTGGTATGGTTCACTGGTTGCGCCAACAGCACCAACTTGCTGCTGGTGCCAGAGTGTCCAGCATTAGCACCTGCAGCAAGCTTGCTAGTGCTAGAGCGTCCAACATGAACAGCAAACCTGCTGTTGGTGTGCTGGCCGCATTAGCATGGCCGACTGGCCAGCAATTCGCCAGTCGGCCATAATGCAAAGCATAAAAAGAAAAAAAAAAGGAAGGAAGATGAAGAAGAAAAAGGGGAAACCTAAGAGAGAGGTGGAAGAAAGTATGGGGGAAAATGGGGAATTAAGGTAAGTTATTCGAATTGAAAATTTATTTATTTATTTTAATTTTTCCAAATTACGATAGAAGAATCCATCGCAAAAGTTGAATTTTGCAATGAATTTTTTTCCATCACAAAATTTTTTTAAAAAATTGCAAAATTTGCGATAGAAAATTTCATTGCAAACGCACAGTTTTGCGATGGATTTTTTCGTTCCAAAATGGCAGTTTTGCGATGGATTTTTATCCATCACAAATTATTTTAAAAAATTGCAAAATTTGTGACGGATTAAAATCAATAGCAAAACAGTAGTTTTGCGATTGATAAATCTGTCGCAAATTTTTCCATTTTGCGATGGAAAATTTTGTGATGATTTTCCATTGCAAATTGCGATGAATTTTTTCCATCGCAAAAATCCATTGCAAACTACCTTTTTTTAGTAGTGTTACCTTCTCACTTGACCCTATCTTTAAACTAATAGGAGCTACATGTAGCAGATTACTATTAAGGAAAATCAATTTTTTCCACATTTTCTTAATAGTAATTGATCTGCCTATAAATTTTATGTTACTGTTTTATTTCTTAAAATGATTCCAAAAGAGAAAACTCTTGCTTGAAGCCTTGGTTAATAGACACAATCTCTCATGGCTAATTGAGATCCCATAATTAATAAATAGCAACCTCCTTAATCCCCAGCCAGATACAATTTGCATAGTTTTCCTCATAGCAAGAGTAGTGATAAAGACAAATTTTTTTAAACAAATACTTTTGAGAAGCAATTTATAAACATTTACAAGTTTCAAATATGCCATTAAAAATTAGATCAATATTTAGAAGAGCTTTTTAAAATAAAGTTCTCTTAATTTATTTATGTGAGCTAATTTAAATTTGTGGTTATTAATGTGCCCAAAACCTATATACTTTTAGCAGTGGATAGGAACATGTGCATTCTGCATTGTTCCTTTAGTGAAACTATATAGGATTGCATAACCAAGAACTATAGGAAGGTTTTCTTTAGATCTTTTCATAATTCAATCCATTTCAATTCTACTTTCTGAAACAAAAATAATATAGTCTCAAAATACTTTGCTAGGAAATAATTTTTACTTGCTCCAAACAATTTGGTTTCCAACACTAGAAAAGGTAAAAGGTAAAAGTTAAATTCCTTTTATGAAGCAGCATGATATTCTCTAACCAAGGTGACTGATGGAGGAGCAATTTTTCTTTCTGCCATCTCCAAATACTGGTACATAATAGTATCTTCATCCCAAATTAAAGATATAATTCATCAATTAATCTTAAAATGGTTTTTAGTGTAATAATACCAATATTCATGTTACTTTTTTAAATGATACTTGATAAATATTAATGCTTGAAAATTAATTTACATTAAAATTATAAGAAAATCAATAGGCAAAGTCAATCAAAAGATTAGAAAGTTTGATTTGGACAACAAAGTAGCAGCAAATAGAGCAATTATTTTGGGATAGATGGGGTATCAAAACTTATCTCTCACATTCTCTAAACCTCTCAATCACAATGTCTAATTTTTTCCCCATCTTCTTTATACAAGTAGGCAAGTAGGCTTTCTTTGGAGCTAATAAAATCTATTTATGTTTCTGCAAATCTAACATAACATCAATTTTCTTTTCCTACAATAATATTTTCTCAATTGGGATAAAAAGTTATTTTCTCTAATAGGTCAAATCAAAATTAGTTATGTTCTTTAACACAAATAAATCTTTAGGAGTCACTTTCATAATCAGCTCAAACACACACACACACACACATGAATTTAAGTAAAAGATCAGGGATTTGTTGCTTACCAGAAGTGAGATATTTCTAGAGTGTGGTTCTCTCGGCTAGTAGTGAGTAAAGAGAGTGAAAATCACCAGATAAAGTCAACTCTTGCTCCTTTATACAAAAAAATATATATTATCAATATTATGTCAATATTATCAAAACCTATGGATACAATAGTTACAAAAATACTATTATTTAGAGAGCAAATGATGATGCCTAAAGTGTTAGAGAATAGATGCAATGTTAAATAGTTTGGGCATATGAGATCTAATGAGAGGTTATAAAAGGAAAAATTAGATGATGAAAATCTACCTGCTCTACTAATTTGGTCTATTGCTCTCTTATTTTCAAATTAAATGTTGCAGATTGTACCTCTTTTGCAGTATCCCTATGTGGTTCTCAATTGTAACATCGACTAATGGGCAAATTAACCATACAAATTGAAGTGTCTGGTTGTGAATGGGAATGATAGTAAACTTAGATTTTAACATTGCTATTTATATCTCAAACATTCATAGCCTAGAGAGTAGCTTGTCTTGCCATAAGGTACTGAAATAAAGTGGTATGCAATCAATGACAAGTGAAAACTTGCTACAAATTTAGGTAGCTTCGGTTGTAATTGATTGACTACCTAAACAAGTTTTGATGTGCTTTTTGTCACAAACTTAAATTGGATGATGTATTAGTTATTACCTTGTTACCTATTAAAAATGTTTTAAAAGATTTTCATAAATACATTAGATTTTTATGGCTGTTAAACTATCTCTTCCATTGGCTATACCCTATACGTGTTGCCATTTTTATGCGTTCCGGCATACCACATTTATGTAATAAAAATGTGAATATTTATGCATGCTAGATATATACGTTGGATGAAAAAAAACACACCAAAAAAAGCAAAGATTGTTCCAGAACAAAGAGTTAACATCAAATACTAAAATTACTCACCACAGCATCACCGCTGACACGAGAGATAATCTCACAAAACCCCACAGATTCTGAAACGCCTTCCACTAGAAACCCGTCCAAGCTCAGCCACACATCCCGCTGAATATATAAACCAGCTAGGCCAACACGATGAACCACCAAGACGCGTTCAGTACCACCATGCCTCCTGCCATTCCCCACCCTAGTTTCAGCATCAGCAGCCAACTAAACAGTATATGCAAAACTAATGCTGCACCTGAAACTCATGCCATTGCCATGATCTTGCTCTACGGCTGCCAAAACTTGGCGATCGAAAAGTTCAATGCATAGGCGTAGAGTTGAGGGATAACCCACAGAGCGAATTTCCCAGTAGCCCACGATATATCCTCCATTTGGCTGATTAGTTGTGAGAACAGTAACACAAAAATGTTTAGAAACATTAGCAGAAAGGCAGTCGTGAGAAGGATAACGCATATAGTTTAATATATATTTCATCTACAATAGTTAATGTATATGCATTATACCCTATTGGTATATTCTTTTATTACATATAGGTTACTAATAAAATCGTTAAATATTAATAAATGCAAAAATTAAATAACTATATTTCCTAGATACAACTATCTCTTACATGCAAAGGCGTGTCTAATTTTTATATTGCCGAGCAATTTATAATTAAGTATCTAGCAAAAGCACAATGTCTGCCAACATTATTCAAAAAACAAAAGGGCAAAAGGATGAGACATTCCATATGACAACTAAGAATCAATCAAACAAATCAAGATTCTCAAAATCATAAATGACAGAATCAACGACGAAGAGTGAATCACCAGCTGCAGTCTTTGGAGTCATATGATCTTGAATGATAAACGGCAACAAATTCAAGAATTTGACGATATTATCTTTCAAGAGGTAGATATGATGGAACAAAGCATCTAAGGCCTTGTCAATTCTAATGGATTTGAATGGTTCATACCTGGCCACTGCTTCAATTTTTGCCAAGAGATTCTGGACTTCTTGGAACTCAGTACCTAGAATTGATGTATCCCAAAGAACAGTAACAAGAAATCGAAGCTCTTTTTTAAGATAGACGATTCGATCGTCACATGAAACAAGTAATTCTATTTCATGACCTAGTAATTGAAGAAGGAAGCTGATAAAAGCTGCCACAAGCTTATTTTTCCCTAGGGTTTGCCCTTTGTCAGACAACTGGCGCAATTTTGGCACTTTGGACAATTCCTGAAGCCCAAGTGTGAAAATCACAACATTTGTGGCGAATTTTGAGCAATTCTGAGGCTGAAGTGTGTAATGCCGAAGTTGAACAAGGCAAAACTTTGCAGAGCTTAATGCACTAAAGTTGGAGTTAATGCCCTTCAATTTTGAGACATAATCAGTAATAGCTAAAATATGTGACTCAATCGTTTGCCAGATGAAGAATCCTCATCACTTTTGTCGTCAGAGGAAGATAATGAGTTTGCCATTGTTAAATAACTTGGGATTTGGGACTCAAAATTGAGAAATGAGAGGAGAATCTGTGATATTTGTGTTGGCTTAATTGATTTGCAGGCTCAATTACTCACATTAAAATCAATTGATTTTGGAATATGGAGTTGGACATATGTAGAGCAGTCGACCTTTTTGAAGAAGAAGAGCAGTTTTTAGCAGGTCATGGGGTATAGCAATCGGAAGTCCATGGTTGGTGGCCGGCGATTGGAGATTGGCAGTCGGGGCCGGGCGATCGTCGAAGGTCTGATTAGAAATGGTGGATTTGCTTTTTAGGGCTAAAAACTTTTGATTGAGAATATTTTGCTTTGATTTTTTTTAACATATAAATGTATTAAAATATTAATTATTCTTTTAAATTATTTTTTTAACTAATTTTGAAGGTTAATAATTTTTATCTTTATTTTTTTTATAAAAATTACTTCCTTGAAATTTTATAAAATTTGAGACGTTAGAGGAGACTAAAATAAAATAAAATAAAATGTAATTTAAAAACTGTAACTCATCTTCGATTTTTTTTTTTTAAAGAGACAAACTATTTTATATCTCAAATTTTATAAAATTTTCACTTAAAAATATCTACAGATTAGCAGACGAAAATAATTCAGTCTGTAAATGCGTCTCTGAATCCGTCTCTGTTTTGTTTTTCATTTTTCTTTTTCTTTTTTTTTTTGTTTTTGGTTTTTATTGAATTTAGTTAAACTTTAAATCCAAGGTTGAATTCTATCGTGGGCTGTCCAAGAATTGAACACCTCAGGGAAAAAGGTTCAAGAAAGTGGGCTAACTCTTTTGGGTTTGGTGGGCTTGAAAGATCCATGTCGGCCGGGTGTAAAGAAAGCAGTAGAAGATTGTCAATATGCTGGAGTGTGTTGGAAATTAAGCTTTAAATTTCTTAATTATTCAATTTTAATTTCCAACACTTATTGAATTTTATGGGCTCTTTATTACTTTCATTATGTCATGATATATATTTACTATAATTTGACCACCTTAATTTACCTCACTATATGGCCAATTATTATTGAGTTTATGATCAATTTTAGGAGACTTTATTATTGGTCATAATTTCTTTTAACGGTCAAATTATTTTACTATATAAAGGGGCCATCTATTAGTCATTTTGATATGTGAGAATTTTGCAAGTTTATACATTATCCCCACAAGACTTTGTGTTTTGGCAATGTGACTATGGACAGTTCTTAGTTTCTTTATGATTGTGTACATGGGATAAGATACTGCTGAGAGCTAATAGATTTTATCTTAAGTCATGATCAGTCACTAGTACCCGCACGAAGGAAGGCAATCATAACTTTAGGATAGCGACAAGTGCCATGACTCTCCATTAATCTAGCTTGTTGTCTTCATTGTTTTTGCGATTTTTTGTATGTTTTAATTTTACAATATTATTTATAGTGATGTCAAAATTTTATTTTTATATTTGAACACAAATTACACAATTATCCACAACAATCTAAAGCCATGATTGGTGATTTGTGTTTGTGATAGGTATTTATTTTTTATTTGTGTTTAGTGTTGATCCAACTGCATATGAGTCAATGTCCAAGAATTGGATGAATCAAATAAGGGCATATTGATGGGTGGAAATGAACTTTATAATACTCAGCGAGCAATACCTTTTATAGATCAAATGGAATACATATTCAAATGGGATATTGAGTTAAGGTACGTTGATATCTGCTGAAAGCTATGTGCATATATTTGTTAGTCTAACCAAGTATGTTTCTTCAACTAGGAATTTGATTGAATCTAATGTCATATTGTTAAGTTTAGAATAGCACTTCTTAAAGTCAACATTTTCCAATATTTGGCATACACTACTCAGTTATTCCTTGGAATTGTTTCCTCAAAAATTCTGCCGCATTAACAGTTACTAAGCCTTTATGTTCGGTTAACATATGACAATTATTCTCAGCATCAGGGTTGACAAACTAATTGCTAGTTAGTTTCATATGTATAGATCACATTTCACAATAGACCCTCTGGTAGTGTATAAAACTAATATTGAAGTTATTCCTAGTCTCCTTCTAATTTTGAGGTTAATTTCTAATAGTCCAAAGGAGTGGCGCAACTTCATGTTGTGGGTATTTATTTTCTCTAATCCAGGTAATCATGCTAACCTAATTAACAGCATATTGCGATAATGTGCTAATCAGCAATTAATTAGTGGTTATATATTGTTTAATTCACTATATAAATGATATGAAAATTTAAAATTTAGTGCAAACTTTAATGCCAAATTAATTTAGGGAAAGTGATTAAAGATAAAACACGGAATATATAGTGCATGGAAGATATAGTTGTATAGTAAAAGTTGTCGTAAGATTTTTGGACAATTTTTTTAAATAGACAGACCAATTATCAGGTTAGCATAATTTGTGTAAAAGTTACATAAATCGGTTGCTTGAGTTTTGAAACATACAGGTTGATGGAGTTTATGCATATATATATATATATATATATATATATATTAATTTGAGAATTCATTTACTTCCATTTATATATGTATGTATGTATATAGTACGTTGGCATGCTCTAATTAGAAGTGTAAAAGTTGATTAAAGCATTTATCATGAACAAAAAGGTGATTAGTAGGTCATTAATTTATAATGTAATTATGCTAATTATAGCTGCACATGTGCGGTAACATGCTATTGTAGCAAGGCGTGACTTGGAATTCCACAAAATTTAATTAAAAGAAAAAAGAAAAAGAAAAGGACAATCAAACTCATGTCTTAGCCTATTGAAATTTAAGCTAAGATCTAAATCCTTAATTGATCTTGAACCCTCTGAAGTGATTATGTTATGTTTTACATTTCTATACAAATATAAAAGTATATGCATTTTATTTTCAATAAACGTGTATAGATTATTTAATTACAATAACAATTATGAATGTTCTAATTTGTTTGAGGACAAAAAAAATTAATTATAGTGATAAATTTTATTAATATCACTATGCCATTGTTACTTTAAGTCCTTCTTCTAGAATTTGAATTTACTTAATTTTAAATTTTATACTTTAAGTCCACAAATTTACATTGACGCATTGCATGAGCCGGTGTGCTGCTGTTTCAATTTCTCATGGGATGTGAGCTTTAAGATAATTTATTGCATGATGTGTTTAAAGAAAACAATAGATATCCTTTCTCCAAATTGAAGGAAATATGGGGGCTTCAGTTTGCAGGTGAAATTTGAAACTTCTTGCTCTTGATTTTTTATTGATCAATAAGTTAATATTTAACATTTTACGATTGAAAGATCATTATTGTTGGTATGCATAAGAAAGTTTTTGAAGACTTGAAGACAGAAGAATATTTCATTTTTCACTACTTCAATTATAACGAAAATGTGGGGGTTTAAGTGGATTTCAAAATCATTTGAAAAAATTTTGATATTCTATTATAAGTATTTTGGAAGTATGTATCAAATAGATGTGAGATGGCCATAATTTCTTAGAAGAAGATTCAGACTCCAAAAATATTTTTAAGAATTTGCAAGTGATATTTAGATTTCCTTGCATGGATCTAATAATATATTATTTATGGAGTTTTATCTTATAAAACAAGTCCACATGCTTAAGTGAGTGAATACAAGAAGAGACGAAAAATGAAATAAGAGGCATGTGGTGTTATATTCCATGAGATGGAAAAATTGCCTCAAGGGACTAGCATAGAGGCTAGATCTATAATCATCGATGAAGATGGGCTAAGCTTGTAAGGAAGTCACCTTCAGGAGTAACCCAACCTTTGTGATTGAAAACCCCATGAAAAAGTTTTAATGGGTAGGAACAACCCATATAACATAACTCATATATAACACTAATTTTAAGGAAAGTATACATGAGATACTTCTTTCTCATCCCCAAGGTGAAATGCTATGATGATGTGATATTAGGCTGGGCTTTGACCTTTAATGAGACCAAATCGGGATTTCCGTAAGGTATGGATCACACATATCTTTGGAGGGCTCACCTAAGTGAGAATTGTCATGGACCATGGCTATAGGTTTAGGCTAATCCTAGGGACCTCACGAGAATCAAGATTGAGAGTAAGGTCATTAACGCGCTAACCCGCTTTAACCATGTCCTAAAGTCAATATTGTGTGTGTGGTAATTGAAATTTAGTTCAAAGGACCTAATTCAAGGCTTAATTCATTATGGCTCCCTCAAATGGATATTGCCAATACTAAGTGTATGTTTAAGCCCAGAAGGCACATGCACCGATTGCATGGTATAAGTTGCCACCATATTTTTTTTAATATATTGATTTAAGAAATTTTAAACCTTGTGGAGGATTGTTGGAAATTAAGCTTTAAAATTCTTAATTATTCGATTTTAATTTCCAACACTTACTGAATATTATGGCCTCTTTATTATTTTCATTATGTCGTGATTTATATGTATTTATTGTAATCTGACCATCTTAATTTACTTGATTATATGGCCAATTATTATTTAGTTTATGATCAATTTTATGAGATTTTATTATTAGTCATTATTTCTTTTAACAGTCAAATTATTTTACTATATAAAAGGGCAATATATTAGTCATTTTGATATGTGAGAATTTTGTAAGTTTATCAATTGTCCCCACAAGACTTTGTGTTCTGGCAACATAACTATGGACGGTTTTTAGTTTTCTTGTGGCCGTGCACATAGGATGAGACGCAACTAAAAGTTAATGGGTCTTATTTTGAAGTTAAGATCAGTCACTCATACTTGCACGAAATGAGGCAATTATGCCTTAGAACAGGAACAAGTGACATGACTCTCCATTGATCCAACTCGTTTTCTTCATTGTTTATGCAGTTTGATTTAGTATTTTATGTGTTTTAATTTTACAATATTATTTATGATAATGTTAAAATCTTATTTTTATTTTGTACACAAATCGCATAATTGTCCAACAGAGTGGATGTCAAGATGATAATTAGTGACAATGTTTTCACCGCAAAAGCTATAGCCACGGAATGTGGAATCCTTAATCCCAACCAGAAGTCGACGATGGATTAGTGGTGGAAGGAGTGGAATTTCGCAACTATAAAGAAGAGGAGAGAATGGAGAAAGTCGACAAAATCCGTGTGATGGCTAGGTAGTCTCCTTTCGACAAATTTCTAATGGTGCAATGCTTGAAAAAGAAGGGCCATGTTGTGGCAGTCACAGGAGAAGGCACAAATGATGTACCAGCACTGAAAGAAGCTGATATAGGACTTTCAATGGTAATCCAAGGGACAGAAGCGGCTAAAGAAAGCTTAGATATTGTCATCTTGGACGACAACTTTGTTTCTGTTGCCACATTTTTAAGATGGGGGAGATGTGTTTATAACAACATTCAGAAATTCATCCAATTTCAGCTCACAGTCAATGCAGCAGCTCTAGTCATCAACTTTGTGGCGGCCATTTCAGCCGGTGAGGTACCAATGACTGCTGTCCAGTTGCTATGGGTGAATCTCATAATGGAAACTTTAAGAGCATTAGCCCTTGCAACAGAGAAACCAACTAAGGAGCTGATGGAGAAATGGCTGGTGGGATGGACTGAGCCACTTATCAGCACTGTTATGTGGAGGAACTTGCTAGCTCAAGCCCTTTATCAGATAGCTGTTCTCTTGACATTACAGTTCAAAGGTGAATCAATTCTTGGCATCAGTGAGAAGGAAAACAACACAACGATTTTCAATGCATTCGTTCTGTGTCAAGTTTTTAATGAGTTTAACGCTAGCAAGCTCGAGAAGAAGAATGTTTTTGAGGGAATACATAGGAACAAGCTGTTTGTGTGGATAATTGGGCTGACTATAGTCCTTCAGGTGGTGATGGTGGAATTACTGAGGAAGTTTGCTGATACAGAGAAGTTGAATTGAGGGCAGTGGGGAGTTTGCATAGGAATTGGAGCTGCATCTTGGCCTATTGGTTGGCTTGTGATGTTCATCCCAGTTCCTGAAAAACCATTTTTAGTTATCTCAGTTTGAAGAGTCTAAGAAGCATGTAGATATTCAGCATTGTTCTTGATTTTCTGGTCTTATAGCTGACTAATCTTTTGTTTTTTGATCTCTTTGACTATACTTTAGCAGTTTATTTTATGCTACTTTTCTAGGTAGAAATAGAATTAGAATGTTATCATTTTTCTGTTATTTGGTTTTTAAATAAAGGAATGGGAATATATCCGTGTGCTCTTTTCTCTTAAAATATTTCCATGGAATTACTGCATTGCTAGTATAGGCATGGGTTTAAATCGTCTCTTGTATTATTTATTTCATTTCCTATTTCATTTTATAATTATAATATATATGATATATGTATTGAATATTTTGTTATAAAAACAATTAATTAAAAATTAAATATACTTAACATATATATAACAAATTAGAATACGAGATGGAATAAAGAATGACGTGAAAGATTCAAAGTGGTATGCAATTGCTTGAAATAAATTAAATTCCCATGGAACTTAGATTCTTGTTAGGTAATCAATTACGAAGTTAGTAGTTAAGCAACTTCTAGGAGGAAAGTGTTTATATAAAAATTATGAAAATAATGTAACCGACATGTTAAGCCAACAAGAAAAATAATAGGAGAAATATTTATTCCAATCAATTCTTGAATGAGCTTAAAAGTCTATTTCTAAATACTATGTTTGTGCATTTACCAATTTAGCTTTAATAATTTAAAAAAAATGATAATTGCATCACTACATCAAGATATCAACCAACAATTAGTAGATTCATTAATGATCAATACATTACAAAAAATAATAAAATAAAAAACTCATATAAACACATGAATACATACACACGTGATGGAATTCGAACCATAACATTTTTTGTAATGTTGTGGCCCTGCCTTAACGGCTAGGGCAATGAGGTTGGCAATGAGGTTGGCAATTTAAGGTTTGATTTTGCGCATAAAGACACGCAGCCAAAGGCTTGTGCCATAACGAGACGTTAACTAAATGGCAACACATGAAAGTGCAAAGAAAGTTCCCCAAGGGGCCTTTGGATTTGTATTTTTAGGTATTTTTATTTTTGGTGAAAAAAAATAATAATAAATTAGTTTATTTTTTTGAAAATAAAATATTGCTTGGATATTTTGTTTAAGATGTAATAATTTTGTAGGATTAAAATAAGTTGTATTTGGAAAATATAGTGTTTATGTATTAAAAATTGTGCAAATTGAGTAGGAGAAAATAAAAAGTGAAATGGAGAGAGGGTGCAAGGGGCTATTTGGATTTGTTTTCTGGAAACATTTTCATTTTCAAGTGAAAAGTAATAGTGAAAGTTAGTTATAAATGTATTTTTTAAAATGAAATGTCGTTTGGATGTTTGGTTTAAAATGTAATGATTATATTGAAAATAAGTTGTATTTGAAAAATATAGTATTTTTGTATTAAAATTTGTGCAAATATGAGTAGGAGAAAATGAAATGTGAAAATGGAAAGAGAATGTAACAACCCATTTGGTTTATTTTCTGGAGCCATTTTCATTTTCTAGTGAAAATGCATAGTGAAAATTTAGTTAGAATATTTGGGTTTGAAAATGAAGTTTTATTTGAATGTGTTATACAAAATTATAGATTTTATATAGGTTTATATAGGTGTGAAAAGAATATGTATTTGGATGTTGGGTGTTTTTGTATTAAAAGTTATATAATATTTGATTGGGAAATGAATGATGTGGTGTGTAATTGTTTGAAAAAATAATATTATAATTTGAATTTGAATTTGAATTTGTAATATTTTTCTTGTGAATAATGTATCAGAAGTACTGGAAAGATAGAAAATAATTAAGGTAATGATAGGGGTTGAAAAAGAGAGAAAAATGGAGAGAAAATATAATAAAGAATGTTTTGAAAATGAAAATATTTGAAAAAATGGTGTAGATAATGACAATTCTCTATTTTTATTTTGAGGAGAAAACAAAAATGGGATTTGAAAATGAAAACTGATATAGGATAGCCCAACAGACCCAACCCAACAGTTTTCAGCTCCAGTACATGCTTCTAGGCCTACTTTGTATCTGAGGCCCAATTGCGTTTCTAAACTTAGGTGGGCCGTTGACCATTGAGCACGGCAATACATATGCAGTATCATGGGCCGAGCCATTCGACCAAAACCCTCAGGTCGAGTGGCATGTTCTCAACGAGAGACTTCAAGTGGCCTATTCCATTTGGACTATTTCTCTGATCAACCACTTTCTATGGTCGATCATCGTCGACCAAAGTATTCACTCTAATGCTCAATCATATCTCTGCCACATTTAATATCCTGACAATCAACGTGCCTCCATATTAATGGCGCACGCCATCACAATACCACCTCTACCACCAATCGTGTCGGGAGGTGCACCTCCAGAGTACTATTCTCCTAAGAAAGCAAGAGGTGATGCCACCTGAGACAATACAAGAATGAGAAATGACCTATAACTCCCAAACAAGGACAAGAGCTCATTACATTTGATAAAGGCATCTTAGACATATTATCCACCTAGAAAAGGTTATAAATACCCCATTACCACCCTTCTCTAGATATGTTATTTCTACTATACGCTCTTACTCTACTACTCAATTCCTTTACTCGATTAGTACTAACTTAAGCGTCAGAGTGCCTTAGAGATTGCAACTAAAAAAATAGCTTTTTACTTCATCATTTTGGTGCCATCTGTGGGAACTTGAGATTGCAACTGAGAAAAAATGGTGAATACCAGGCGAGCCGCATCAGAGAGGGAGGAAAATAGAAGGACAACATCTCCTCTTCCCCCTTCACCTCAACAAGGATCATATGCCCTAGGCCCCAACGCCTACCAGAGCAAGTTGTTACCTTGACCATGTCCCAACTAATGCAACTAATAAGTGAACAAATCTCCACCTAAATTGTTGTTCAGCTTTCTGCGGTATTGAATAAGCACACAACCATGCCCACCTCAGCTGGTAGTGCAAGCCTGCAACCACCACCACTATGAGAGAGGTCCCCTCGGGATAGTCGCGGTCACCCAGAGTCTAAGTGCCTGCCAACCAGACTGGAAGGCCAGCCCTAAGCATCTCTTTGGAGAAAGGGGGCGACCGAAGCTAAGGGAACAAATTGCTAACTCTATAGACCATTACGTTTGAACTAATCGAGCCCCGCAGAGTGATAAAGTTGAACATTTAAAATTGAACCAACAGGAAGAGATTAACAAATCAGCAGGCCACATGACTTGGCCTATTCGAGCCCTACAGAGCAATAAAGCTGAGCATGCGAGGCCCCAATTCAACTGCAACATGACCTAGGCAGATTAGAAAGAGTAGGAAGAAGTTTCCCATCAAGTTTAGCAGTTGAATAGATACCTCAAAGAGATCTCGAGGAGAAACACTAAAAGGATGCCCAACCCCTATGGCCGTCTAGAGGTCACTCCATGAAAAAGGGTTGTCATTCGTGTAGGAGATAATTGACGAATGCATCATCATCGATGCAAAGATCCCTATCGAACCTCCGCTGTATAATGGCTCAACCGATCCCAATAAGCATCTGATGTAGTTTGAGCACATGATGCAATTGCATGGACATAATAACATATACACACAAAAATGCTGGTTACCACGTTCCAGGGTATTACACTCGATTGGTTTGTCAAACTTGAACCATCGTCAATATACTCCTACGACCAACTGTGTAATACGTTCCTACACTAGTTCACCAGTCGGCAAAAGACAAAGGTCCCCCACACCCATCTCCACATTGTGAAGCAGAATGAGAGAAAGTCCCTCCATGACTTTTTTACTAGGTTCAACAAGGAAGTGCTAAAGATCGACAATCCCATTATCGAGTTCCTAATCGATTTGTTATTCTTGGGGCTCTAGCACAAAGAATGAGCTAATACTTTGGTGAGGGAACACCCACGATCGATGGAAAAACTACTCAACCTAGTGGAGAGATACATGACCCAAAAAGAAATGAACAAATTGAATTTCAGCAACCCTAAGGTCGAGAAAAAGAAAAATAAAGAGAAAGATGACTAGAAATAGAAGAAAGGTCATCGATCTCAGATCAAACACTTCCATTACTACACTCTGCTCAATCACACGATGAAGGAGGTACTATTCACAATCTAGCATGACAATCTCCTTAAGAAGCCAAGGAAGCTCACCGAGACTGAGGTAATAAAAAATTCAAAGAAATATTGCCACTTTCACAAGCAAAAGGGGCATGACATAAAAGATTACTTCAACCTCTATGATGAAATTGAGAAACTAATCTGGCAATGCCATCTCAAATAATATGTTTCTGAAGGCGCTAGGACTGAAGGGAGCAGAACTGACCAGACTCCTCGTAGAGAAAGGTCGGTTAGCCTAAGAAGAGACGACAAAAGAAAGAAACCCACTCAGGATAACTATCCACCCATTTGAGAAGTAATTAACATAATTGCAAGAGGTCCCACTAGGGGGGACTCAAAATTGACAAGAAAGCAGACGTAGAAAAGGCTAGAGTTAATTAAAGCCTCCCCAGTTGACACCAAAGTGGAGCCCATCGGGTAGTTCAAAATGGTCAAATTGGAATCTAAGACCCCGACAAGACCACCAGGGTCAGAATAGATGTGGGCCACTATATAGAATGCCTCATGGTCGATTTCTTATGGAAAAATATCAACGTCTTTGCTTGGAGGGCATCCCATATTTAAGGAATCGACTCTAGTGTAATCATTCACAGCCTGAACATCGACCCCTCGTACATGCCTATCAAGTAGAAGATGAGAACCTTCAATGCTAAGAGGAGTCAAATCATCGAGGAAGAGTTAACAAACTCTTAGATGCAAGCCATATTGTAGAAATATAGTACCTATCTTGACTTTGTAATGTTGTACCTATTCCCAAAAATGAAGGACAACAACGTATGTGTAAAGATTTCACTTATTTGAATAAAGCTTGCCCTAAAGATCCTTACCGCATGCCACGTATAGATTTATTAGTAGATTCCATGATTGGTTGTAAACTGTTGAGTATGATGGATGCCATCCTAGGATACCACCAGATATTCATGGCCTTTGAAGACGGGGACAAGACCTCTTTTGTAGTCCACAATGGAGTTTACTGCTTTTTAGTCATGCCCTTTGGACTTAAAAACGTTAGAGCAGCCTACCAGAGATTGGTTAACTTTGTGTTCAAAAATGAGATACGCAAATCTATGGAGGTTTATGTCGATGATATGATTGTCAAAATAGAGAAGGCCAAGGACCATTTGCTCAACCTCAACCATTCCTTCACCATATTACGAGCGTTTGGCATGAAGATAAATCTAAACAAATGTACATTCGGAGTTCAATAAGGTAAATTCTTGGGGTAAATGGTCAGTCAAAGGGACATTGAGGCCAATCCATAAAAAATGCAGGCAACGTTGGACATAGCTCTACCTTGAACAGTTGGAGATATACAACACCTAGTTGGGAGGATTATAACCCTTAGAAGATTCATTGCCCGATTAGCTGACAAAAGCCTACCTTTCTTCAAGGTTCTGAGAAACACCAAGAAGTTGGGTTTCTAATGGAATGAATAGTGTGATTAGGCTCTGATCGATTTAAAGCAGTATTTATCCTCACCCTTATGTTGGCCAAGCCAGAGCTCGGAGAGGTACCACATATTTATTTAGCTATTTTTGAAGTGTCGATTAGCTCAATATTGGTTTCGACCAGGGACAACAACCATCGACCAGTTTATTTTGTAGCAAGGCACTCAAAGGGCCAGAGCATAAAGTTTGCCCTAGTATTAGTCACTACGACTTGAAAGCTACAACTATACTTCTAGTCATATGTAATATTATACTGACAAACCAGCCATTGAAACAAGTACTCTCAAAACCAGACACATCTGGGAGGTTAACAAAATGGGCCATTGAGTTGGGAGAGTTTGATATCACTTTTCAACCTAGAACAACCATCAAAGCACAGGTCTTGGCCGACTTCATTGCCAAACGGGTCGATCTCCTTGAAAAGAGTTTTGAAACACCTCTTGTTTGGACTTTTCACATTAACGGATTATCGACCACATCAAGAGATGGGGCATGAGTGGCCCTCCACTCTCCATTAGCAAAAAAGTATGATTTTGTGATCAAACTTTATGTAGTCACCAACGAGGCTGAATACGAGGCTTTTTTGTTGGGATGAGGATGGCGCTTGACTAAGGAGTCGAGCACCTAGCAGTAATCACAGCTTCTAGTTGGTCGTGGAGTAGATTGAAGAAAATTTTAAGACTAAGGACTCAATAATGAGCTAGTACCTAGCAGAGGTCAAAAGACTGCAATAGTCGTTTAAAAAGTTCACTCTCAGCCAGGTACCTTGATCGGAGAACAAGCGAGCAAATGCCTTATCCAAATTTTCCAGGTCGACCAGGGGTATAAGAGATAAAATGATAACATTTTTGGTTGTCAACAAACTATCAATAGGTATTCTTGAAGAAAATTTGGTGGGGAGCATTGAGGAGACACTCCCTTCATGATAAAATCCAATAAAGCTCTACTTAAGTCACAATACGGTCCATAAAGATAAAAATGAGGCACGTTACCTTTGAGGACAAGCCGCCAAGTTTGCACTTGACGAACATGGCCAACTTTATAAAAGGTTGATCTCTGGACCACCTCTGAGGTACTTGGACTCCAACCAGGCTCATGAGGTCTCATAGAATATCGGCGCAGGCATGTGCGAAAACCATTCAAGAGGAAGATCCCTCATGCATAAGATCATCAGATATGAATACTTCTGACCCACTCTATTGAAAGACACTAGCCAAGTCCACTTAAACCTCCCGCACCAACTCGCAGCACCCATGGTCAATGTTTAGATTGCTTGGCCATTTGACCAGTAGGGAATTGACATTCTGAGCTCATTGCTAAAGACAACGGATTAGCAAATGTTTATAATTGTGATAGTTGAGTACTTCATCAAATGGGTCGAGGCCAAAGCTTTCCCAAAAATAACTAACTCAGCCATCAAAAGTTTTTATTTGAAAAATTATTATTTGCCGTTTTGGTCTCCCTAGGATCCTCATTTCAGACAATGAAATGCAATTTCAGAGCAGAAACACCCAAAGTTGATACGAGGCCTTAGGACTTACCCAACACTTTACCTCAATAGATAACCCTTAATTGAATGGCCAGACATAGGTAACGAACAAAACAATCCTTGACCATTTGAAAGTTAGAATACAAGAGACCGGGTCGAGCTAGGCAAACGACTTCCTTAGGGTGTTATGGGCATATAGAACCACCCTCAGAACAACCACGGGTCACTGCCCTTACACTTTGGTATATGCTTCTAAAGCAATTACCTCCTCTGAGCTCATACAACATACAACTTGAGTAATCCACTTTAACCCGATCAAAAATACCTCAGAAAAGAAACTTGAACTAGAGACAATTGATAAGCAGAGGCAAGAAGCCTATAACACCATGCAACGCTATATATCAAAGATGGTAGAGAACTACAATAAAGAGGTCAGGCTATACCATTTTAAGGTCAAAACCTTGTTCTCAAGAAGGTGGAGGTATCTAAGAATGTCGGCAAATTTAACTCAAAATGGGAGAGACCCTATACCATCGTGAAGGTATTGAAGTACAACACCTATCGACTTGCTAACATCAATGGGGGACAAGCTTCCTTGCCCATAGAATGCCATCAACTTGAAGAAATTCCATGCATAATAATGCTTTGTAATCATCTTTGTATCCTGTGATATAAATAAAGATTTAGCAACACTATTATTATTCACTTGTAATGCTGCAACTACGAACCCTCCCATCTGCCTCACATAACCACAAGTCGACCCCGTAGTTAACCCAGCAAGTAGCTCCAAGCTACCAAACTAAGGCTTCTAAGCTAAAGTTTCAAGTTGACCCTGTAGTCAATCCAAAAGTAGCTTTAAGCTACCAAAGTTTCGAGTCGACCTTGTAGTTGACCTAAAAGTAGCTCCAAGCTATCAAAAAAAGCTTCTAAGCCCCAAATTTCAAGCCAACCCCATAGTCGACCCAAAAGCAGCTTCAAGATGCTAAATCAAGTTTACAGTCGATGTAGCTAATGGCTTCACACCAATTATTAAAGGACTTTTCAGTACTTATGTTCAATTATAATCGATCGGACTAAGTCAGGTCATGGCATTTGGCTAAAAAATGATTGTTCATATATCAACCACATACTTGAGCAGAAACTTGCTGCTATATAGTCGTGTTTATCTAAATGATGACTATCGAATTTAGCCATAAACTACAATTAACCCTAAACTTGTGGGGTTTTAAGTTAATTAATTCGTTTGTCAACCATCTATATTCGACAAGACCATTGGTGTAAAGTGAAGAAAGCACAAAAGCATCAGCTACAAGTTAATTAAAATAATGTTCTATTTTGTTAAATGAAATATGTATTACAATTGAAGTACAACATTCATCAACAAAAAAAAATTATTACAAAGATACAACATCACCCATATTGGGTGACCACAATCTTAGCCAGGCAAGAACTTCAGTTGTTGCTGGACCCCACACTTTCCCTAGCTATCTATGCACCCTCTTCGATAGCATTGTTGAGCTCATTGCTCAATGGAACTGGCACCACCACCCTGGGCTTGGGCATTGCTAACGCAAATGAGAGAACGGCTTGCGTTGGCTATGAAGCCCTACCTCATCGACCAAAAACCCCTCAGAGCGCAGCACATACTCATCCGTATCGACCATGCTATCTCGAATTTCAAAGGTAAAGCCGAACTCTTTCACCATAATGGCAAGCCTCCTCGACACCTTCACCTGTCTCTATTGTTCAATTGTCATGGCCTCGATCAGGATGTTTACTACAATGTCCCATTCACCTACATTTCCTTAGATGAAGATAAGGTTGCAACTGTTCTTCAAAATAGGGCCTTGAAGGCATAGTCTAAATACTCAAGCTGCTTGATGGTATTCTCAAAGGCAACCCTTGCATCATCAAGCGAGAAGATTACGCTCTGTCTTGAAAGATCGAGCAGAGCATAAATGGATGGACTATCTCCCTTTACATTAGAGGGAGCTTCTTAAAAAATTCTTTGTGGGCCTCCTACAACACAGCATAGCAACCCACGATTAGACCAAAGTTGTAACTTGCTGCACATCTAATCAAACCTTATGCAGTAGCTTGTCCATTCAATTTTTCTCTTGGATGGTAGCAATCAACTACTGATCCTTTATACTGAGTTGCCCACAAAGGTCCACAACCTCCTTATTCAACTGGTTGATGCGGAGTTGGGATGATTCCAGCTATGCTTTCAAGGTATCGATATCCTCGCCCTCCTGCAATCACTCCCAATTGGCCAAGGATAGCTCTGACCTCTAATAAAAGTGATACCCGAGCTAACTTACCTGAAAGAAAACTTGTTCGTTACAAAAGTATAATCGACCAAAAAATTGCATTCGATGAGAAAATTATCGACCATTGCCTTCAGCTCACCAACCTGGCTTAGATCTATAAATTTCCACTGGTCAGACATGAAGAGTCCAACCACCATGCATTTGAGTGCTACAGCCCCGTTTGACCCTAACACCATTATGGAAGTCGAGTTGGGCATATCCATGTTTGCCTCTATCCCAAACTGAGGTAATGGCAGTAAAAGCAGTTGAAATAGCACCCCTATTGCTGCGTTTCACAAATAGGTCATAGCCGGTGAGAGCTTTCCCTTTACCTTTGTTGTCTACCTGCCTTTTTGGAGCACAACCTTTTTCATTGACCATAGGTCTTTTGCCCCGATCAGTGAGGCCGCTGCTAATCATCGCCATTGATCAAGGGGGGAAAGCCCTCGAGGTTAATTCCGCAAGGGCTATGGTTGAAGAAGCTGGGGCCGCGGTCAAGGCTATAGCTTAACGGCAAGTGGCCGTTGCTTGGTAATGCTCCTCATTCCTTTGAGCATAAGCCATCGCTTTCTGTCATGCTCTACTCATGATTTTTTCTCAATCTGCCAATAAAATACAAAAGAAAAAAATAATTAAACTCAAGCAGAAAGATGCATGAAACAGAATCATAAGAATAATAATTGATAAAGAACTACCTAGTTGATCACTTGCAAGCAAGTTCAGCTCGGCCAACGACAAGCCAGCCAACACAAAATATCTCTCCTCAATTAAAACGAAGGCCTCTATTTGACCAAACTCAACCAAGTCTCGAATAAAGGTGTTTGGCCAGCTAGGGGTTTGATTTTCGGGCATCTCGATGTGCCCTCTCCACTACCCCCTTAGTATGTTAAACCCCCCTGGCCTTCGAACGTAAAGAAAATGCTTTTTCCATTCCTAGCCGTAAGAGAAAGACGAGATCACTAAGAACCTTCAATGTAGCCATGTCGTGAGGTAATAGAACCTAGACTCCTTAGTGCTACTCGACTTTTAGGACATTGGGAGATGAAATAGATTGGAGAAGTTGGTGAAGGAGGTTGACTGGTCGAATAAGTGCATTAGCATGACAAAACTATATATGGTTGAAAATTAATTAGGAAGGAACTACATTATACTAACCTCCAGACCGCCAAGAAGGTCAACCACAGCTAGCATAGGAGAGAACCTAAGGCCACACCTAAACCCTTCCTCAAAAATAGTAACACAACCCTGTGGAGGTCGATGCATCCTATCCTAAGATCAGAGAGCTAAGAGTTCATACTCTATAGAGATATGGCAGAGCTCCCTAATGAGAATTAGATCAGTTGGGGTAATTTTTGAAATAATCTCACTATAGTGGTTAGGGTTGAAAAGTCGTCCACATGACACTGGCACCTTACTTAGGCATATCTCACCCCCCGAAGTAGCCCTCTCATCACTCGAGCTGCTAAAGGTTGAGCTTGAACTTGACGTGCGCTCACTCTCACCCTCCCCTTGGAATTATGCCCCATCGGACCTAGTGTTCTCACTATCCAAAATACCCGACATGCCTAATAAGCAACCAAAGAAAAAAACAAAAGCGAGAGGTAAAATTTATAAGCTATCGATGAAACTCTAAAGACTTGGAATGCAAAGAAGGCTCTCTAAAAGCAAAGCACAACCAGACTAAATACAGTAAAAGTGTAAAATAAGTAATTTAACCACACTTATTAATAAGCACTTAGATGCGAAAACTCAACCGACAGTAATAAGTGCACAACTGTCTTTTGGCACTTTCTATGGCTCAACACAACAAACACATTAAATGCATCAAATCCTAATTGAATATTAAAAATTCCCGATCGACAATTTGAAAATCTTGATCAAATGCCCGAAACTGTCATTATATTATATATACTCCCTGCTTCTTCTCATCGATAAGCTCGATCAAAACTACGAGTGGGGGGGACTTATGATATGCAATAGCCCAATAGGCCCATCCCAATAGTTATCGGCTCCAATACACGCTTCCAGGCCCACTTTACATCTAAGGCCCAACTGCATTTCCAACTCAGGTGGGCCACTAACTATCAAGCGCGGCAGCACATATGCAGTATCATGGGCTGAGCCATTTGACCAAAACCTTCAGGTCGAGTAGCATGTTCTCGACCCTACCCAACAAGAGACTTCAGGCAACCTATTATATTTTTACTATTTCTCTTATCAACCACTTTCTATGGTCAATCATCATCAACTAGAGTATTCACTTTGGTGCTCGACCGTATCTCTGCCACATTTAATGCTCTGACAGTCAGCATGTCTCCATATTAATGGCGCATGCTGCCCCAGTAATGCCTCTACCACCAACCCTGTCGGAGGCACGTCTCCAATGTACTATTCTTCCAGAAAAGCAAGAGGTAGTACCACTTGGAATAGTACAAGAATGAGAAATGATCTATAACTCCCATACAAGAACAAGAGCCCACTACATTTGATAGGATATCTTAGACATATCATCCACCTGGAGAAGGCTATAAATACCCCATTGCCAGCCACCTCTAGGTACATCATTTCTACTATACACTCTTACTCTGTTGCTCAATTTCTTACTCAATCAGTACTAACTTGAGCATTGGAGTGCATTAGTCAGGGGCACCTCAGCTAGTCTGAAGTTTGCTAGTGATTGCAGATCTCAACCCAAGAAGATTTTACTATTAGATCACTTGACCACCCTGGTCAATTTAGCCCAAACACAACCCCATCCAGTAAAATAGCTTTATTCCTCATAGAAAACAAATGGGGCATAAGAGTTTATCTGGAAGAATATTTTGAGAATGAAAATGTTTGTAAAAAAATGGGAGAAGTTGATGGCTTTCTATTTTCATTTTTAGCAGAAAATAAAAATGAGCCTAGAAAACAAAAACAAACAGGTTGTAAGAGTTTATTTAGAAAAATATTTTAAAAATAAAAATATTTGTGAAAATAGGGGAGAAATAGGGGAGAAGTTGATGGCTTTTGTTTAAATTTTCAGTGGAAAATAAAAATGAGCCTAGAAAACAAAAACAAATGGACTTCTTACAAGAGTTAAAAAACAAACTTCACTTTTTCATAAAACAATTGTCATTGCTAATGAACTCGAACTTAAATAATCAATTCAAAATCAGAATAAAACTTGGGAAAAATTAAGTAGAGGTTCAAATCAACCGATGTTAAAGAATCAATACATGAATTTTATTTAAGGGTAGGCCTGTTGATATCCTATCCACACCCATACTCTTAATTACCCAAATAATAATACCAATACTCTATCTTATTTCAAAATATACAAAATAATAAGATCCAAACTGTAACCTACCAGCCTACCCTATCTACCCAAGAGTCATTGGGTCTAGCTAGTTGAATTTAAGATTTTAATGTATATATTAATCTTTTAAATGTACATTCAAAAAATTATTTGGAATATGATGCAAAAATATATTACTTAAATTTTATTTGATGTATAAATTTAATTTAATTATTATATTTAATTTAATAAATTTTTACAAGAAAATATTTTTAAGAATTTATAAATATTAACTATAATATTTGTTAGGCCACTTCCAAGTACACCTTCTGTTCTTTGGAGCGTTCAATTAGAGCTCAGGTAGGACATTATATTTGGTGGCCTTTTTCATAATAGTATATAGCTTTATAATACAAACAAACTTAATTATAATAAAGTTTAGGTAATGTTTTATATATATAAGATTTTAAATTACTTTTTAATGCAAAAAATATATCAAAAGTTCTTAAATATTTTTTAAAATATTTATTGATGTATTTATTACTAACTATTTAAGTACTTTCATAAATATTTTTTTAATCTGATCTTTATATAAAAATTAAGAAATATTTTAATTTTATATATATCAAAAATTTATCATTATTATACTTTTAATTTCAATATAATAATTTTTGAATAATAGGCTAAATTTGAATATAGATTAATGGGTAATTTAGCGTCTGGACTCTACCCAAATCCCTTGTATATAGTATGGGTATAGGTTTGGATATAATTTTTTGGATCTGGATAGGCTATTACCTGAACTATTGAAAAGTGTATTTAAGGGTAAAATGCCAATTGAACACTAGTTCGCTTTGAATACATTGAGTCGTAGCAATTAATCGGACATTTAAGAATAAAGCACTATTTCAATATAAACAACGAGAACAGTATAAAATTGAGACAAATTCTATATATCCTATTAATCCCCAATAAAAATTGGTGGATTCTTGATTTCATTTTTGGAACGCTAAATCTTTAGCACCGAGATTGCTATCGCAATTATAATCACCCTTAGTGGGGGGCAATGTACAATGGCTGCTATTATTCTATGGGTGGAATCAAACGCGCCCTAAGTGAATCATCCTATCAACATTCTAAATAATCTCATTTGTTGCACTTAAAAAGTTTATTATCTATCCAAAATTTTATTGACTTTGTCACTCTGTTCCCAACTTTGTAAATTTGTCCGTGCACTATCATTGATCGGGGTATTGAAGAATTTCTGTACCCTATACACTATTAGAATCACCGACTTGGATCTCGATTAATTTTTGTTGGACAACCCCCATCAATCCTTATTATGTCCTTGCTTTTAGGACTAAACTCAACATCGAGATTTGATCAAACATATTACAGGCAAATTTTTGAAAATTAGATTGGACCAGTTGGTGCGACTGGTCGAACTGGTGATTGGAAGCCAATTCGATTTGATCGAACTATAAAAATTGAGAATGGTCAAAATCGATCAAAACCAAGCAAACATGTTCAATTGGTTCAATTTTTTTTTGAAAATTTTATTTTTTTAAGAAAAAAAGAAAAAGTAAAAAAGAAAAGAGAAATTATGAGTTGAAGATGATTATTAAAAATTTTGAGCATATAATTTTTTAAAACATGAATTTATTATTTTATTTTGTTTAATCTCTCTGAAATTATATCAAATATTTAGCATAGAAAATTTTATTTTTACTTGAGTTGAAGTATGAAACGAATAATTATTTAAATTAATGTGAAACATTATTTTTTATTTATTTATAGTTGACTAATTTTTAAATATTATTATTTTTTTAAAAATGTACTTAAAAATAAGTATGTTAAATTTTTTTTCAAGTAATATTCTTTCTATATCAATTAAAAATTTCATTTTTAGTAATGTTAAAATATTATATATATTTATAAAATTAAATATAATTATTATATCATTATGACGTCATACCAGTCGAATTGATTGAATCGATAACTAGTACCATCACCAATTCATTGGCCAGTCCGATTTTAAAATCATTAATTATAGGACATATAGTTGAGCTCAATAGGTTTTTGAAATCATTGATTGTAGGACATATAGTTGAGCTCAATAGGTTGCTACATGGCAAGACCAATACAAACCAGTGGTGTAGTTAATATGATACGAGCAACTAACAACCAAGACTTTTCTAGTAAACACATGGAAAGATATCCTCCAGTGGCAGAAAAACAGAAAATTCCATCACAATGCCAATTTGTCGTAAATGAAGACAACCATTACCATGAACAAGTACATCCACGTACCAATTAGGATCTGTAGCAATTCTACAGGATTGATGGTGACATGGGAATGTTCCTCTTGGTTTCTTGGTTAAAATTTTCCATCCATGGAAAGCACAGGGAAATCTAGCAAAAAGGTGCACCTGAAGACACATGGTAACGCGAGTACATTTTATATGAGAACGGATCAGATATTCGCCTTCCTTAGCAACCCAAATCCATTTCTTTATCCAAAGCCATGTCCGGCGTCTTGCAAGAAAGTTACAGGGGAGTAGAGTTGTGTTGATGTTTCTATTTTGTTTGGTTAGTTTGTTAATTAATCTGTTTTAGTTAGCCCTAACTATTTTTTCCCCTTTGTGTATATATATATAGAGAGAGAGAGAGAGCTCTAAGCACGAATTGATCTATGGGGACCTTATAGGAAACCCTCTCTTAGAGGTTCACACTACATCATTACCATTGTTGATGACTTTACAAGGGGTCTATGGACCTTTCAGATGAAAAATAAATATGAAACCTCTATCTATCTTAGTCAATTCCTGCTCATGGTCAAAACTCAATTTCAGGCTTCTGTTAAGACCATAAGGACTGACAATGGTACATAATTTGTGAACTAGGATGTATCCACTCTTTTCAAACAACTTGGCATTATGCATCAAAGGACATGTGCTTTTACTCCTCAACAAAATGGTATTGTTGAAAGGAAGCACAGGCTTCTTCTTGAGATTGCTAGAGCTATCATGTTCTAATCTAATCTTCCTTCAAAATTCTGGGGGGAATCCATACTCATGGACACTTACTTAATAAATAGACTGCCTACTCCCACTTTAAATTGGAAAAACCCTTTTGAGAAACTTTTTAATACACCTCCAGATTACCAATCTCTTAGAACTTTTGAATCTCTTTGTTTTGCCACCAACGCTACTCATAAAGATAAAATTTGCCCTAAGATCCTTCGAATGTGTTTTTCTTGGCTACAACATAGGTCAAAAGGCTTATAAGGTGTATGACCAGGATAGCTACAAGACATACTTGTCTAGAGATGTGATTTTTCATGAAGATGTCTTCACTTTTAAAACTCACAAAGAAACTGAACCTTTTGATTTCTCTTTGCCTTCTAATGTTCTACTTGATATTGAGGATGATGTTCACAATGAACCAAATGATCAAACCCCTTCTTATCTTCCTTCTAGGACATCCATTTATCAGCCTCCTCAAAGTTTGAATCAATGCCCCACTAATCTTGAACCTCAATCGTGCCGTGATCACAACCTGTTGAGGCATAGTCCTAGAATCAAAAGGAAACCAGCTTGCCTCAATGACTATGTTTCAAATGTCAATGCTTCTACTTCACATAAATCTATTCAAATGACTTTCCCTGCTGACTTTGCAGGAGATAACAACAAGCTTTTCTACACTCCTAAAACCTACCCTTTTCATACAAAAACCAACCTATCTCCTACTGATATGAGTTTTTTAGCAAATGTATCCACTATAAAGGAGCCAACTTCATATGATCAAGCTTGCACTCAAAAGGAATGGATTGAGACTATGGCTAGGGAAATTAAGGCCCTTGAATCTAATCAAACATGGGAGATTACTGATTTGCCACCTGGAAAGAAAACCATTGGTTCAAAATGGGTGTATAAGGTGAAGTTAAAACCTGATGGCACTGTGGATAAATATAAAGCTAGACTGGTGGCATGGGGTTTTAATCAAGTGGCTGGGATTGACTATTTGGATAGCTTCTCTCCTGTTGCCAAGCTAGTTACTGTAAGGACTTTATTTACCTTAACTACTGCTAAAAATTAGCCTGTACATCAAATGGATGTGAATAATGCATTCCTTCATGGATATATAGAGGAAGAAATATATATGGACCCTCCAAATGGGTATAAAGGGGCACAACCTGGACAAGTATGTAGCTTGTTGAGATCCTTGTATAGTCTGAAGCAAGCCTCCAGGCAATGGAATTGGGAACTCACTAGACAATTACAAGAGTTTGGCTTTAAACAGTCAGCATGATCACTGTCTATTCATCAGACAATTTGGGACCTCCTTTTAATATTGTTGGTTTATATAGATGATCTATTGGTGGCTGGAAACAATCAAGATGACATTCTCAAGGTTAAACAATTTCTGGACAGCAGCTTTACAATAAAGGATTTGGGACATGCAAAATATTTTCTTGGTGTTGAGATAGCAAGAAGCAATGAGGGCATCTACTTGAATTAAAAGAAGTATGCTCTAGATATTCTTGAAGATAGTGATCTATTGGGTTGTAAACCAGTTTCCACTCCTCTCCCAAAGGACCTCAAACTAACTGCTGAAGGGAAGCTTTATTCTGATCCTGCTTAATTCAGAAGATTGATAGGGAGACTTCTATATCTCAACCTCACCAGACCTGATATCACTTACAGTGTGCAACAACTTAGTCAGTTTGTTAGCTCCCCCAGAGTTGATCATTGGCATGTGGCCACTCATGTCCTTAGATACTTGAAGGGATGCCCCTCAACAGGCCTCTACTTTGCTGCTCAAAACTCTCTTGACCTGACATACTATTCCGATACAGATTGGGCCTCTTGCTTGGACAGCAGAAGGTCTGTCACAGGTTATTGTGTCTTCTTAGGCAGCTCTTTGATCTCCTGGAAAACAAATAAGTAATCCATGGTTTCCAGGTCTTCTACTGAAGCAGAATATTGGAGCATGGCATCTACTTTATGTGAGCTACAATTGATAACATACTTCCTCAAAGATCATCAGATTCAGACTACCACACCAATTCCTTTACTCTGTGATAATCAAGCTGCTATCCACATCACCGAGAATCCCGTTTTTCATGAGAGAACGAAGCAACTTGATATTGACTGTCATCTGGTTCGTGATCTCTTCAAGCGCAATTTCATCATTCCCAAACATGTCTCCACATCCCTGTAGCTCGCTGATATCTTCACGAAAGTGCTTTCTAATCCCTCTTTCCATCACATTTTGTCCAAGTTGGGCTTGCGCGATATTCACGAAGCTCCAACTTGAGGGGGGATGTTGATATTTCTATTTTGTTTGGTTAGTTAG
>JACGDI010003462.1:594879-615748 GCA_014898725.1 Jacaranda copaia | reverse complement strand
AAGCCCCCATTCTTAATACAACCAACGAGGGCCATCACGTCATCTCACCAAGTTCAGTCAGCATTCCCAAAAATAAGCAAACCATGTCAAATAACTAGAATACTAAGAGAAAAAAGAGGACAGAAGGTTACCTTCCGGCTGACATGTATCTATCAGCAGAGTCAGTAGGCTCTGGAGCATCGTCCCTCACGTCCACGGTCCCAAATCCCAATTCCCAATATGCCCACCGGGGTTTATTACATGGGCACACACGAGGGACAAGAATCTGTTATCTGTTGAACCAAAGAGCCTCCGTCTTGTGCCGTGTGAATCTTACTTGGCTGATAAAACAAGGCCTCCAAGTTGATAAAACAAAACTGCATTTTGGGTATCACCATATTTCTTGAATTTCTTGGAAAAACAAGGGCTTTGTTCTCCTACGTTTTTCAAAATATTTTTCAACCGCCCAAAAAGTTTCAGAATGAATGCACATTTTTCAATTTTTTTTCTCAAACACTCAAATTTTATCTGCAAAACATTTCTCTCAATTCACTCTAAAAAACCTTACACCTGAAAATCACATCTACCTCCTCATTTTCTTACTTTACCCTTCACATCACTCATTCATTTATCAGTCTCTCACTTCATTCATTCATATATATATATATATATTTACATATATGAAAATATTAAAATTTTACTAGTTAAAAAATTCTAAAATTTATGTTTACAAATCTAATTAAATTAATTATCGAAAAAATAAATTAAATTTAAATTAAATATTATTTATGTTATTACTAAATAATTTATTTATTGAATAATGTTAATTAAATTTAATTATTAATTAAATAATTTATTAGTTATATTTAATATTTAACAAAAAACTTAAAATATTTTAAGTTGATCTAATAAATAAATATTCTTCTTCAAGAACAATAATCTTCATTAAATATTAATCTTCACATTTATTTAAAATTATAATAAAAAATTGATTATAGGGTGATATTTATTTAATAATCTATTAAGATTAATAAATTGATATTAAATTACTTAAAGTAAATATTGAGAAAATTAATAAAATTTAAGTAAAAAGTATTTGATTATTACTAAATAATTCATTTACTAAATAATGTATGAATTAAATAATGAGTTAAAGCAATTAAATAGCTTATTAAATTAATTAAATTAATTTATTTAAATAACATATTATCTATATATTAATTATGTTTCATATTTTATGTATAATTAATTATTACATTTATTTGTTTAATAAATAATTTAAGCTGATGTAATTTCATATAATATAATATTATTTATTTTTTAATTTAATGAAATGTTATTAAGTCTTATATATAGATATAAATTATTAAAAAATGATTTTAATTAAGTAAATAATTAAATTTTATTTATACGTAAATCATAAGTAATAAATAGTTAAACAATTATGTTTAATTAATAAATAGTAATTATTTTATAATTAATGTAAATAATTATTTTTTTATAAGTCGATTTTAACAATTATGATATAATTATGATATAAGCTGATTTTTTTATAATTAAGATATAATTATAATTCATAAATAATTAATATTTATTAATATATTTTTCTGCCAAATAATAATCATTTACTAATATTAAATTTATAAAAATATAAATTTTAAAATAAATAACCAATTAATTTGTTTTATTTATTTATACACAAGCACATCGGGAGTCTGTTTAAGCTCGAACTCTTGATGTCCCATTTTATGCCGTTGGACTACAAGCCACTCGACAAATAACTAATTAAATTAATTACACATTATTTTATTACAGTCATATTTTCAATCATTACAACTCTATACACATACACATCATCCAACTATCAATATGCATACATATAATATATAAAAAAAATTACTTTCACTCTATAAGTCCAACAAAAAAGCAACTGATTTAATATTTACAATTAAATTTGTCTCTCTTCAAAAGATAAAGAAACAAATAACTTATTTTTAAATTATTTTTAATATTCCTCTAAAATATAAGAGAACAAGGACAAGGATGTTGCTTGGAAAAAATTGCTGAATGAGGATTTCTGAGCCAAGGAGATATGGCCCAATAATAAATAAACTTGAGATTTTCGGCTTCTGGCAGGGACGAAGAAACCATATCATGCAAATTAACCAAGCCCACCAACCAAAAAAGTTGGATTTTCGATAAAAGAAATAAAATTCAGACGAAGAATAGGAGTAAATTGAGGCAGAAATTACAGGTGAAATAATTTTTAAAAAAAAAATTCCAAGCAACTTCAAAACAGGGATTTTTTTCTGCAAGCAACACATACAAACCTATATAATTTTCTTGACAGAAAAATGAATTGCCAGCATGTGATCAGATTGGTAACAGTCAGAGACTGAGAGTGGATTTTCCCGCAGCTTCAAATTTGTTGCAATGGGACTACGTAGATCTGCGTCTTTTTATTTCAGTTTAAATTTTTTATTTTATTTTATAAATATATGATATATACATTAAATATTTTTTTATAAAAATAATTAATTAAAAATTAAATACATATTATATAAATATAAAAAATAAAATAAATGATCCAAAATGATTTTATTTTGGTAACTTTGTCCTTCGAGTGACACTTAAACTTGAAACTCGGACTTGATATCTCTATTTCAAATTTGTAGGGCCCAGTTTGGGCTGATTGTTTTAAATAAAAATCAAGGGTTAAAAAAATCTATATATAATTATATTATCATTAATTAAAATAACTATTTAAAGTTAGTTGTATCATATTATTGTTGGTCACATTTTTTACATGCCATAAAACATAATATGGAAAAATTTATGAACTTGAATTTATGTTAATGATGCCCAAATATAATGTTGTCAGATATGTGTGAAATTGTCTCCCAACATATGATGGAGTATTTGTAGAGCACTTCAATGCATTAGAGAGGAGAACAACTTATGGACTGATTTAAGATTTCAACACCTTTCAAAGTGAGAATTTGATATATATCATCTACAGTACTCAATTAAATGATTTGGAGAAGAAATAAGTGGACGCCCTATCTAATAATGTCAAAATTCATCATCAAACATGAAAGAACCAACTATATTGATTGATCTAAGATTTCAACACCTTCAATGTGGGACTTTAATATATATATATATATATATATATCATCCACAGTCCTCAATCAAATGATTTGGAGAAGAAATAAGCGGACACTATTTTCAAGAATAGCACTATTTTATAATGTTGAAATTCGTCATCAAATATGAAAGAACCAACTATATGGATACTTTCCTGTTTGCCCATATGGTGGATGATTTTATTTTTATGCAAAATGCACCTCACCGGATAGGTGAGAAAGCAAGCAGCTAATAAATTGATTTAAAAATATTAGCTCTTTCGATATCAAACATGATTTAATATTTTCATTACGGGTAGGAATGAATTAGCTTGGAGAGAAAAGTCGTTTTTCATGTGTGTATGTTTAGAATAATTATTTGCATTAAAAATATTATTAAAATAATAATCACATTACTAATACTATTATAACAAAATATTATTCCTAACTATTTTTTATATTTTTATTTTCACATACAAAATATAATAATGTGAAAACAAATTTAAAAATACATAAAACTGGAAATTAGTATAAAAGTACCATTAGTTGGGTCCAAATTAAAAAGAGAGGAGTTCGAAATCCCTTCTCTGTTGAGGCCAACTCTCAGCTGCGCGGTGAAATGTGTTATTTATCAAATGAGATTCGAGAGTACAGGAGAAAACTAATTTTGGATATTTATCAAAAAAGAAATAGAAAAAAGGAAAAAAATTTGCGTATATACGCACGCTTTTATTTCATTTTGTATAAAAGAGTTCTTTAACTATAACCAAATTCTTACTGATCAGAATTTTGAAATTTTTTATTCGAGCAATAATATTTAATTGGTTGACTTTGTTTGAAAAAATTATAACTCTGCATAATTTAATATCTATATTATTATATATAGCACAGTTTTATACTTATTTACTTATGCAATTTTGAATCTAATTGCGTAATTTTATCCACATGTTAATTTTTTTGATTTTTGAGTTTTTTTTATTTAATTGAAAATTTTTAATTGGTTTTTTTATTTATTTTTATATTTTATTTTAATACGATCAACTTATCTATTATAAATAAAATATCACATTGTGTTTATCCAAAATTTTAGTATAGATTTCTATATCATAAGATAATTGAAAAAAAATCTATTATCATATTTTTAACTCACTAAATAAGTTTCTAATTTTAAAAATATTTTATAAGCACCATATTAAGTACTCTTATCACAAAATTCTATCTTATAAATTTAATTTATCACAAGATTAATAAATAAATATTTTATTCATTTCATATGTAACTTTGTTATTCTACAATTATTCGTTTTGCATTTTATTTTCATATTATTTGTAGTACAATTCTATATTTTTAGTTGTAGGACCTCTTTATCCAATTAGCATAATATAATAATTTTGGTTCTTTTTTATTAATTTAAAGTTCATTTCATAGAAAAATTTTAATTTTTTTATAACACATTTTTATGTTATTTTTGTTTTTTTACTTTAAATTAATTAGATGCTTTTTTAATATACTTAAATATTTTATCAATATTATTACTTTATTATTTCCTAAATATTTATTTAAAATTAAAGTTTTTATGGCCAACTTAAGATTATAATTTTTATATTATTTAAAAACATCAGCATGCAGTATTTTTTCATTTTAATCCATTATATTTCATGTATTCATTTTCAATACTATTTTTAAATATTTCTCTATGTTCAATAAGAATTTATCTTTGATATTGAATTTTTATTGTACTATTATTTTAGTTGTATCTCTTTCGATTTATCTAAATAAAAAATTTTATATACTTCATGAGTACTGTAATAGTGTGATGCCATGAAATATTTTAAAATAATATAATTAAGTCGTAGAAATTATTTTAAGTTTCTTATCAAGTGAATGAAGAAATATTATATGTTTTTCTATAAAACAATCATTAAATTTATTAGCACTTGATTTACCCATTTCTAATTATGTGCATATAAGAAAGAATTTTTTTTATTTTTTGTATATAATATCATGTGCTTTGATAAGTTTATTTCAATTGGTTGAATCTTTACTTAATATAATATTTTTATAAGAGAATTATTTTATTTCTCTTTAATAAAAAAATTATTTATAAAAATTATGTGTATATAGCTAAAAATTAAAAATTTATTGCTAAGTAGGCACTTTTTCACAATTGACATATTTTATATTTTGTAATTTATATCCACTTTGATAATATGAACTAAAAAAATTAAATGGACATACGAAGTAATGAAATTATATAACAAATATGAGCCCTAATAAATATTAACTTATTTTTTCATTTAAAGAATTAATTTTTTTAAATTAAATTATATATTTTTATCCAAAAAAACTTAACATATTTCCAAAAAAAATAGTTGATAGCTGAGTTATTTCAAAACAACAACCAATTTTTCATACTTAATAATCATTTATATTCATATATATAATCACTATATTTTTAATTGAAATTATACAAAATTCAATTATTTCTAACAAAAAATTATTAAAAAAGTAAAAAAATTGTGACAACCCTGAAATTCGTAGTTTTAAGAAAATAAGAATTTAGAATTTAAAATATTGATTGGTTGGATTTTGGGGCTCAATAAAGAAAGATAAATGACTTAATTGTAAGAATTTTGAAAGCATTGGGGTCAATTTGTAATTTTGGAAACTTAATTGAACTAGAATTGAAAACTTTGGAGTTTGAATGTAAGACATTTTGGGTCAAATGGTTAAATGTTAGATATTAACTAAGACTTGTGGCCAAAAAGAGAAACTTTGAAGTGTTAGGGGACCTAATTGAAATCTTACCTAAGTTTTTAGGTAAAAACTGCAATTTCCATAAAAATTGCATTTAAAACGCTGGTCAACATTTTCATCTTCATTTTCTTCTCCATTTTCTCTTCACGCACCGGATTTCCTCATCCACACCAGCAACACACTCCAACCACTGAAACCCCTCAAATTATATACCAAATTGCTCCTCTCTTGACAAGGAACACAATCATACCATTTTCACCCAAAACCACCCAACAAAACGGCTGAAAAATGTATTGAAAGTCACTACCAAGGCGGAGCTTGGTGGCGCGGCTTCTCCAATAGCAAAAACTGAAATCTGGGTGGTGGGTTTTGAAGCCCTCAGCTCAGGAAACATTTTGCTATACTGGGATTTTCATTTGGAGCACCAGCAGCGGAGGAGGAATTAGAGGAAAATCGACGCGGCGGAGGTGGGTGGCGCTATGGTGTTTTTCTGCCAATTGACTTGGGGGTTTGCTTAGTTGAGCTAAAAGGAGCATTTTGGTGGTGGATTGGGCTAATTTCAGCAACTATGCGGGGCGAAGCTCCGGCAACTCCAAGATAGTTTCTCTAGCTCATTGTGGTGATGTAATGGTGGTCTTGTTTCTTGATTCCGAAGCCTCGATAAGAAAATTTGGGTAATAGGGGTTTAAGGATTAAGCTTTTTATACTGTTTTGTATCGTTTAAACATTTTAAATTTTGTATATTGGCAAGAGAATGATGAAGTGATGTATGATTTGGATTTGCATGTGACATGCATTGGCTATATATATATGAGCTAGTGAACCTAGATTGTAATTAAAATGATAACCTTGGGATTTATTGAGCTAATTAAAGGATTTGAAACCCTAACTTGTGGATCTATGGATTTGGAACCAAGTGATAGTAATTGGACCATTACTATGGTTTTGGGATGATATTACAAGAATGATTATGTAATTAAGAACTAGTTTACACGCAATTATTAGACTTGATATCAACAAAGACTATTTTGTAAATAATTGACTTGATTAGCCATTTTGGGTCGATAGTATAGTTTAAGTTTAAAACTATCAAGTTAATCAGCTAATTAGTGATTTTGGACTATTAACGGTTTATTTGAGATTATTAAGGATTATTAGAGTTGAATGAAGATTTGATTATAAGCCTATTCTTTTGAATTAAGTGATGTGGAATTTGGACCCACAGACTAGTAGACGATAGATTGTGATAACATTCTCTAAACCACGAAGGGAGAGTTTACCAATTTGGCACATTTTCCATCCATGTGTTCTTTGTGATAAGCCCCTGTGTGAGTTTTCTATTTCTATACTGTACTCTATTTGTTTGAAATCTGAAATATGTTTGAAAATATGATCTATTATCTTATTTGAACACCCCTGTGAGTATCTGACAACCGGTGCTTGCTTTGTTTAAGCTTAATTGATATTTGTTGCACCCCTATGAGAGTTTCTATCCTGTGTTAACTGTATCATTTTTCTTGAAATCTATATATTTCTTGAAATCTCGGTGATTATCTACTATTTGAGTTGTTGTGAACCCCTATGAGGGTATGCTCATTCGTGTCTTATTATAGAGCCACGATGGCTTAATCGTACTTATTGATCATTATTAACTGTTAACTATTCTGCATATCGTTCATATGGCCTTGTCAATAATTTGCTTTATGAAAAAAAGTTTCGGATTGTGGGTCTCAACTGTGGAGCTTGAGACGAGCCAATATGATTGATTGACTAATTGTGTTAAGTTGATCCCAACTGTTATGCTCAAGGCATGCCGATAGTTGATCCCAACTATATGCTTGGGAAGTGTTGATAAGTTGATCCCAGCTGTCTTATAGTTGATCCTAGTTGTATGCTTAGGATGTGTTGTTAAGTTTATCTCAGCTATTATGCTCGGTACGTGCTGATAAGTTGATCCCAGCTATTGCTCGAGACTTGCTGACATATCTGACCAATTGATTAACTGATTGACCAGTTGACCGATTGATCGATTAATTGTCTAACTATCTGGCTAACTAACTTCCTAACTAACTGACCGACAGCTCATTTGATTGAGTGATTGATAAATCGACTGACTAATTAGAACAAGGAGAGACTCCTATATGACAGTTTCAAACTTCAATTACCCTGAGTTCTTTCTTTTCAATGTGGAGAGGAAGATGATGTTAGTTGAGCTACAGTTATCGATCAGGACCTTTCTCATTTCAAAGTTGGCAATTTCAATAGAGACTATCATAGGACAATCAATTTTATGGTTGATATTCTTCCCCTCAAAGTGGGCCAGGTAGCTGTCAGTGAAAGAAATGGGCTCTGCGCTGATCGATAAGTGGAATGTTGTTTTGATCGACAAGGCTTTAGTTGACTCTAGCCTTCTCTAAGTCTGCCTCATTGCTGATTTTGAGCTCCCCCAAGTGAAACCTTCTGCAATCATATTAATCACTCCTCGAATGGGCAGGCAGTCTTCATGGGCTGGTTTCTTTCCTTTGTCTTCCCTCCTTGAGCTGACCGACCTTTCTCTATGGGGAGTTCAATTGATTTTGTCCCCTTCAGCCTGTGTCTCCACAGCCATATATTTCTTGAGATGACCCTATTTAATAAGCCTCTCAATCTTGTCTTGGAGATTGAAGCATTCATATATGTCATGCCCCTTTTGTTTATGAAAGTGGTAGTATTTCTTCAATTTTTTTCATCGCTTCAGTCTCTGTTAGCTTCTCTATTTCTTGAGAAGAATGTCATGCTGAATGGCAAACAAAACCTCTCTCCTCGGAATACTCAGTGGGGTGTAGTCAAGGAAGCGCTTTATTAGAGATCGACATCTCTCTTTGTGTTTCTGGTTGTCTCTCTCCATTTTTTTTTTCGACCTTAGAGTTTCTGAACGTCAGCTTATTCATCTCCTCTTGGGTCATATATATCTCCATCAAGTTGAGCAATTCCTCCATCAACCTTGAGCGCTCTTACATCAATGAGTTAGTGCATTCTTTGTGTCTGAATTTCAAGAACAGTACATCGATCAAGAACTCGATCCTGGGGTTATCTATCTTCAGGACCTTTGTATTAAACCTTGTGAAAAAGTCACAGAAGGACTCCCCCTCATTCTACTTGATCGTGTGGAAGTTGGTATGTGGGAGTTTCACCTTTCTCCAATTGGCGAATTGGTGCAGGAATTTGTTGCAAAGCTGATCATAAGAGTATATCGATGAGGGCTCTAGCTTAACAAACCAATCGAGCACTATGCCCTAGAATGTGGTTACCAACATCTTGACATGGATGCACTCATTGTGCCCGTGCAGCTGCATTATATGCTCGAAATGCATCAAGTGCTCGTTGGGATCTATTAAGCTATTGTATCTTAGAAGTTCAATCGGGACCTTAGCGTCAACAATAATGTACTCGTCGACAATCTCCTGGATAAAAAAGGAGCCTCTCTCTCGATGAAACCTTTGGGGGCCCTCTAGGTGGGGCACTCTATCAGTGTTTCTCCTTGAGATCTCGTCAAGATGTCTGTTTAGTTGCTGCAGTTGGTGGAAACTTCTTCCCACTCCTCCCGATTAGATTAGATAATGTTTCAATCAAAATGAGGTCTCACACGCTCGGTCCTATCGCACTGCGAGGCTCGAATAAGTTAGTCGTGTCTGGAACGTTCAACATTATCGCGTTACTAAGCTTGATTAGGTTGAATATGGTGGTCTACGAAGTTAGCAATTTCCCCCCTTAACTCTGGTCGCTCCCTCTCTCCCTGGGGGCGTCTGGGGTTAGCTTCTCATTTAGCTGGTGGCCACCTAGATTCCTAGTGACCACGATTATCTTGGGGGGACTATTTCTCTAGTGGAGGCAATTATGGAGTTGCACTGCCAGTTGGGGCTGGTACGGTGGTGTGCCTGTTTAATGCAACGAAAAGTTGAGTAGAAATTTATGCCGAGATTTATTCACTTATCAAGTGCATCAGTTGAGGCATGGTCAGCATTACTATTTACGCTAGAGGGGCATTAAGGGCTGGAGCATATGAAACTTGTTAGGGTAGAGGGGGAGGTGGAGATGCTGACCTCCTGTTATCCTCCCTCTTAGATGCGGCTCTTCTAGTGTTTACCATTTTCTCAATTGTAATCTCAAATTTCCCATAGACGGCGCAAAATTATGAGGTTGAAGGTCATATTTAGTGAATAACGTAGTATTTGGGCTTATTTGACCAGGGAGGTCGAATGATCCAACAGTGATATTCTTCAAGGTATGAGATCTACAACCTATAGCAAATGTTAAACTAGCCAAGGGTAGGCACTTCGACGTTCAAGTTAGTAATGATCGAAATAAGATAATCGAGCAGCAAAGTAAGAGTTTATAGTGTATATGGCATTACTTAAAGTGTGGCTGACAATGAGGTATTTATAGCCTTCTTCTGGTAGATGATATGTCTAAGATGCTCCTATCAAGTGTAGACGACTCTCGTCTATACCTGGGAGTTGTTGGTCATTTTCAATCCTGGTAATATTTCAGGTGACATCATCTCTGGATTTTTAGGATGAACAATACTCTAGTGGTGCGCCTCTTTGCTAAAGTTGGTGCCGAAAGCTGTCCTGGGTGGCATACGCCATTAATGAGAAGGCACACTGCTTGTCAGAATATTAAACATAACAAGAATATGAGTCAGCGTCGAACTAAACACTATGGTCGACAATCATCGAACAGACAAGGCGGTCGACCAAAGGGAAGGTTGAATGGACCAAATAGTTTGAAGCCTCCTGATGAGTACAATCAAGAACAATCCACTCAACCAAGCGGTTGTGATCGATTGATCCGATCCAACTGGGTCCAGAAGCAACGTTGGGCTGGATGTTAAGTGGACCTAAAGGCCTTTTTTGAGATCGATAGCTTGTTGAGTTAGGTTTGTTGGGCTATCACATATCAGTATGACAGTAGATTCAAAGCCACGCTTGAAGAAGCTGCATAAGATTGCAAACCCAAAATTAACTCATTTCAAATGGCATTCCGTTCAAGCACATTGTCGAATATAGAGAGGGCAACAGAGTATTGTTTCATCTTGACAACAGAACTCAATAATTTCGTCAAATCAACCACAAAAGGATGCGGTCCCATTCTCATCCTTCTGTGGAAAAAAAGCAATAGCATCATCTGGCTCACCTATAGAGCTAAAATCCAATTTGGGTTTCGAAAAAAAGTATCTAATTTGGTGACCGACATTACAAATTAGTTATCTATGAAAATAATTTTTTTATATTTTATCTATAAAAATAACTTAAATTAATTATTATTTGATGATTAATTCAATCTAGTTTGTAATATGTAGTTTTTATAAACAAAAATATCTCTTAGTATTCCACATAACTCTTATAAATAAAATTTATTTACTTTTATTTATATGTGTACTTATTTTATTATTTTAGAAATTATTAAATAATATATTATGTAAATGAATAAAAAAATATCAATCTCTCATAGCTCTCTTTTATTAGTACATAAAATATACGAATAATTAAATGGATACTTATTTTCAGTCAATTTTTTTTATTGGATATCATTGATATATGTAAAGAATTTTTTTTTATGAATTATAATAAGCAAAGATATTAAAATAAATATACACAATATAATTATGAGATTGTATAACCAAATGTATTTAAAAATATATAATTTGATAACTTTTGCTATTTAAATGGTCATTAATCAACTTTTTGAAAACTTTCAACTATGTTAGCTATATATATGTCCCATATAAAAGAATTTATTTTAAATAACTGAAATGAGTTCTCCTTTATTATATTGCTAAAATATTAAAATAATTTAAATTAATAATAAAAACAAAGTTCAAAGTTTATAATTGTTGTAGGAAGTAACTTTTTATATTTAAAATAAATTCTTCAAATATGTATATAGTTTTATTTAAGAATATTTTACATATCTAAAAAGTGTCATTGTAAAAATAATTAAATTTTAAAGGTTTTGATGATTAATTGAGAACTTACATATAAATTAATCTATTGTTATTCATTTTTCAAATTTCTAACTCTTTAATAAAGAAGGGATTATTTGATATTATACGTAAATATTTGTCTAGCTTTTTCATAAGCAACAGATAAGTTGTAAAATTTGTCAAGTAAACCATGATATTACGAGACAATTATAAGGGTTAAATATTTTAATTTTACTTTGAAAGTATATGTAATATAAATTATATAAAATTATATGCATTTAAATTTTATGTTGTCTAAATATAATTATTTAATTAGGAAATAAAAATAATTTATTTAATCAAATAATTGAGTATTTTTCATTTATTTAATAATTTTTATTAGAAAATATAAAAATTATATTACTTAAACTAAAAATAAAGTGATTGTATCTACATATATATATACAAAAGCATTCATTAAATATGAAAAATTGATTGTTGTTTTGAAATAAGTTAGTTGTCAACTACTTTATTTGAATAAAATTTTGAATTTTTTGGGATAAAAATATTTAACTAGTTAAATGAGAAAATAAATTAATATTTATTAAAATTCATAATTTTTAGATTATTTCATTACTTCATATATCCATTTAATTTTTGATAGTTAATATTATTAAAGTAAATATAAATTATTGTACATGAAATATATCAATTATATAAATATTTATTTAGTAGTGGCATTTTAATTTCTACCGGTATATTTATAACTTTTTATAAATAACTAATTTATTGAAAGAGAAATAAATCAGAAAATATTCAACAATCGACATAAACTTATTGAGCCACTTGATATTATATGCAAAAAAGGTAAAGAAAAAAAATCTTTCTTTTGATCATATAATTAGAAATGTGTAAATCAAGTGCTAATAATTTTAATGAATATTTTATAGAAAAATGTATAGTATTTTTTTTATTTATTTGATAAAAAAAATACGAATGATTTCAACAATTTAATAAAATTGTAATATTTTTAAATATTTCAGTATGTCACATTATTTAAGGTGTATTATTTAAATATGATATACACAATTTTTTATCCAGACAAATTGAGAGGTGCAATTAAAACGATAATAAAATAAAAATTTAATATTAGAGGTAAATTTTTATAAGAAGATAAAAAAAATTTCAAAAATAATATTGAAAATGAATACATAAAAATATAATTAATTGAAATAAATATATGTATATATATACTACATGCTAATGTTTTTATGTAAAATAAATGTTATAATCCTAAGTTGGCCATGAAACTTTAGTTTTAAATAGAAGAAAATAAGATTTTATTTTTAAAATAAAATAATAAAATTTATAAATTATTTAATAAAAATTTAATCAAACACTTCCATGCAAGTGTCATTTGATTGGTGGGAACTATAGACACGTCTCCTTTAATCATAAACCCCCACCCAATTCCCCAACAAATTAAACAAAATATAAGGAACTTTGGACAAAATTTCTTTTTCATTTTTGCTCAAAGCAGACGCCAAAGACTTCCAACTTAATTTTGGCGCTCCAAATATCTATACCATTAATAGAACATAATATTTTATTGCTTTTTTTGAGTAATGTATTTAAAATATTTTTATTTATATATATTTTTTAGTTTTCATAGTTACAATTTATCATTTAACTATAAGTTACAAGTTACAATCCACCCACTCTATGTTATGTTATTGTCATTTTATCATAACTTTTATTTTCATTTACCTAAAAATTTGAATAAATATATTGAATTGTTAAAAAAAAAATTAGTTAGAAAATTGTAACATATATTATTTATTTTATACAATAAAAGCTTTTGCACACGCATAGAAATCAAATTCACTAGTTATTATCTAAATGTAAATGAATTTTTCTATTGATAGTTAATTAGTTGAATAATATTCTTTATATTCGTATGCATGAAGTTTAGAATTTAAATTTGAATGAATTCTTAGCGTGCATATAGTGCGTTAAAAAGGGTAAAAAAATGAGAAAAAAGAAAAGTGAATGGAACTTGATGCTTCCAAATTCCAATACAAGTTTGACAAGTTCCATGAAAGGAAGATGCACCAATTCTAAGACATTCTTTAGCTAATCAAATGGTAAGTACAATGACAATAAAGAATCAACATTTAAAAAAAAAAAGAATTAATATATAAACTTAGGCACACACATTTACATTAATGTTTTAATTAAACACAAGATTTTATATCTATAAACGTCGGCATAGAAAAATATTTAATTTAATTGCCTCATTAAAATCAATGGATTCACATGATCAGCAGTTTGAACAATTATTTTCTTATATGTTAAGATTTTCTTCTGCTTAAGTAATTGCAAAGCTATCAGAGTGCTGGTGCCCCAGCTGGAACTGAATTGATGGACCGCGTTGACTTTGTGGCCAGTCAAACACTCCCAAAGGATGTGGATCTGCTTCCACGATAAGTTTGACAAAGAAAATGCATGAAAATTGAAGATCGAAAAGAAATTGCGGCGACATTTTGCATTTAGAAGAAAATACATTCAAAATATATTGGATTGTATTCTTGATGGTGAATTAGTTGAATTGTATTGCCTTCGTTCTCGTGCAAGATATTCATAATTTAAATCGTAACAAACTCTTGACACCTTCAAAGAATTTGAGCCGATATAAATCCTATTCCAAATTTTAACAAACTCTTAACGCCTTCTAAGAACCTGTTTTGGCATTAATTCTATTTTAAACCATAACAAATTAACTTTTGGCACCTTCCAAGAACTTGCTTTGGTATTAATTTTATTGTAAATCATAACAAATTAACTTTTGGCACCTTCCAAGAACCTGGAATGTTATCAATCCTAACAAAATCTTGACACTTTCCAAGAACTTGGTTTGATATCAATTCTATTTTGAATCCTAACAAACTCTGCACCTTCCAAGAACGAGAGTTGATGTCAATCTTATTCCAAACTCTAACAGACTCTTAATGCCTTCGAAGAAATTGGTTTGATATCAATTCTATTTTAAATCCTAACAAAATATTGGCACCTTCCACGGCTGCTATTAATTCTATTCTTATCCGTAATCCCTTTCTACAAGTTACAGCCCAACTTGTTAAGCAATGCAAATATTGAATTCTATATATAATGGCAGATGAAGAACTGATTTTTGTCATGCAACGTTGATTGAGAAACCAGCCATTTTTGCAGTTTCAACTACACTGATAATTTATTCAATTTGTTTATCGATCTCCCTAGCTCCTTGCAAAACTTTTGCCCCGGAAATTTTTCTTTTTGTTTCTTTTTATAGAATCAGTTTCGTCTAGATTTCGTACTTTTTTGGCATAACTCCATTATTTCTATACGTATTAGTTTACAACTTTTCCTTTCCCCCATCTGAATCTTTTTCTCTATAAATTTTCTTCCGTCTTAAATCTTTTAATATTCAGCATCATGTCTGCAATCATTCATGCAAACTTAGAATGCATGGCACTGCTATCTGATTTCCAGGACTCCATCAAACTCAGTGTGCCCAATAAAAAGAGATGGCATTTGGCTTTTGCTACCATTTATTATTCGAGGGCCTTTCGTTCTCGCTTCAAACAGAGCAAAAACAACCAAATTTCCAGCAATAGCAAAGCGATTTCGCATGAGACAGTTATAGATGTGGTTCAGAAAGAACGCCTTTTCTCTTGTATTGATCAGTCGAACCTCACCAGTCTTGTGAAAGAGAAAAGCCTCAATAAATTAGCCAAACTTGGAGGGGTTGAAGGGATTTCTACTTCACTTAAAACAGATCAGAAGTGTGGAATTAATGGTGATCCGGAAGACATTAGTTCAAGACAAGAAGCCTTCGGGGGGAATACTTATCGAAACCCGCCTGCAAAGAGTCAGTTTCATTTTGTATGGGAAGCTTTCAAGGATCCAACAATTCTCATTCTACTGGTTTGTGCTGCACTTTCCCTTGGATTCGGCATTAAGGAAAACGGGCCTAAAGAAGGTTGGTATGATGGTGGAAGCATATTTGTTGCTGTTTTTCTTGTTATTTCTGTTTCTGCTGTCAGTAATTTCAGGCAAAACAAACAGTTTGACAAGCTTTCCAAAGTAAGCAGTAATATCCCAGTAGAAGTTGTGAGAAATGGGAGGAGACAACAGATTTCAATCTTTGGAATTGTTGTTGGTGATATTATTTGCTTGAAGATTGGTGATCAAGTCCCTGCTGATGGATTGTTTGTAGAAGGGCACTCTTTGCAAGTGGATGAATCTAGCATGTCAGGGGAAAGTGATTATGTTGAAATTGATAGCCATAAGAATCCATTCTTGTTTTCAGGGGCTAAGGTGGCTGATGGATATGCTAATATGCTCGTCACTTCTGTTGGAATGAACACTTTCTGGGGCGAAATGATGAGCAAAATCAGCCGAGATTCTGATGAGGAAACGCCCCTTCAAGCCCGGCTCAACAAGCTGACTTCATCCATAGGTAAGGTTGGTTTGGCCGTAGCGATTCTGGTTCTTGTTGTGCTTTTGGTACGATACTTCACTGGAAACATAGAAGATGAAAATGGGAATAAAGTGTTCAATGGAAGTAAGACAAAAGTTGATGATGTGATCAATGCTGTGGTGGGAATTATTGCTGATGCTGTGACTATTGTAGTTGTAGCAATTCCTGAAGGTTTACCTTTGGCAGTCACACTTACTCTTGCTTATTCAATGAAAAGAATGATGGCTGATCAGGCTATGGTGCGGAAGCTCTCGGCCTGTGAGACGATGGGCTCTGCCACAACTATCTGTACGGACAAAACAGGGACTCTTACTCTCAATCAAATGAAGGTAACTAAGTTCTGGCAGGGAAAAGAATCGATCGAAGGGAGGAATTATACTTTGATCATGAGTAATGTTCTTGAGTTACTCCACCAGGGCGTCAGCCTCAACACTACAGGTAGTATTTATAAGTCAGGAAGTAACGTTGAATTCTCAGGTAGCCCAACTGAAAAGGCGATTCTATCATGGGCTGTCCAAGAATTGAACATGGATATGGAGGCTGTGAAAAGGGATTGTGATATTCTGCATGTAGAAGCATTCAATTCAGAGAAAAAGAGGAGTGGCATTCTGATGAAGAAGTTTGGAGATGGCACATTTCATGTACACTGGAAAGGAGCAGCTGAAATGATAGTAGCAATGTGCTCTCATTACTATGATTTGGAAGGAAATATGAGAGCTTTCAATGAACAAGAAAGGATGGAATTTAATCAAATAATCCAAGGTATGGCTGCTAGTAGTCTAAGATGTATTGCATTTGCACATAAGCAGGTTTCTGAGACCAGCCCAGGGAAAAAGATTCAAGAAAGTGGGCTAGCTCTTCTGGGCTTGGTGGGCTTGAAAGATCCATGTCGCCCTGGTGTGAAGAAAGCAGTGGAAGATTGTCAATATGCAGGTGTGGATGTAAAGATGATAACTGGTGACAATATTTTCACAGCAAAAGCTATAGCCACAGAATGTGGAATCATTCCTCCCAACCAAGAAGTCGACGATGGATCAGTGGTGGAAGGAGTGGAATTTCGCAACTACACGGAAGAGGAACGAATGGAGAAGGTCGACAAAATCCATGTGATGGCTAGGTCATCTCCTTTCGACAAACTTCTAATGGTACAATGCCTGAAAAAGAAGGGCCATGTTGTGGCAGTTACCGGAGATGGCACCAATGATGCACCAGCATTGAAAGAAGCTGATATAGGACTTTCAATGGGAATCCAGGGGACAGAAGTGGCTAAAGAAAGCTCAGATATTGTCATCTTGGACGACAACTTTGCTTCTGTTGCTACAGTTTTAAGATGGGGGAGATGTGTTTACAACAGCATTCAGAAATTCATCCAATTTCAGTTAACTGTCAATGTAGCAGCACTAGTCATCAACTTTGTGGCAGCCATTTCAGCAGGTGAGGTACCATTGACTGCTGTGCAGTTGCTATGGGTGAATCTCATAATGGACACTTTGGGAGCATTAGCCCTTGCAACAGAGAAACCAACTAAGGAGCTCATGGAGAAACAGCCAGTGGGACGGACTGAGCCGCTTATCAGCAATGTTATGTGGAGAAATCTGCTAGCTCAAGCCCTTTATCAGATTTTAGTTCTCTTGATATTACAGTTCAAAGGTGAAACAATTCTTGGCATCGGTGAGAAGGTAAACAACACAATGATTTTCAATACGTTCGTTCTATGTCAAGTTTTTAATGAGTTTAACGCTCGCAAGTTGGAGGAGAAGAATGTTTTTGAGGGAATACATAGGAATAAGTTGTTTGTGGGGATAATTGGGATGACTATAGTTCTTCAGGTGGTGATGGTGGAGTTCCTGAGGAAGTTTGCCGATACAGAGAGGTTAAATTGGGGGCAGTGGGGGGTCTGCATAGGAATTGGAGCTGCATCTTGGCCTATTGGTTGGCTTGCGAAGTTCATCCCAGTTCCTGAAAGACCATTTTTCAGTTATCTCAGTTTGAAAAATCTAAGAGCAATGTAGATAGTCAGCATTGTTCTTGATTTTCTGTTGTTATAGCTAACTATTCTTTTGTTATTTGATTTCTTTGACTATACTTTAGTAGTTTGTTTTAAGGTACTTTTCTAGGTCGTAATAGAATTAGAATGTTATCATTTTTCTGTAACTTGGTTTTTAAATAAAGGAATGGGACTATATCTGTGTGCCCTTTTCTCTTTAACATTTTTCCATGAAATTAGTGCATTGCTAGTATAGGGACCGGTTTAAATCATGTCTTTTATTCCCTATTTTATTTCCTATTTTATTTTATGAATATATATAAAAAATATGTGCATTAAATATTTTTTTGTAAAAATAATTAATTAAGAATTAAATACAATTCGCAAAAATACCACAAATTAAAATAGAGAGTGGAATAGAGAATCCAAAGTGATAGTGCTTGGAATAAATTAAGTTCCTATGTAACTTAGATTCTTGTTAGGTAATTAATTACGAAGTTTGTACTTAAGCAACTTTTGGGAGGAAAATATTTATGTAAAAATTATGAAAATAATGTAACCACGCATGTTAAGCCAACAAGAAAAATGTTTTGAAACTGAAATAAATGAAGAGAAACAAAAATAATAGGGGAAACATTTAATCCATATAAATTCTTGAATGAGCTTAAAAGTTTATTCCTAAATACTATATTTGTGCATTTACCAATTTGTCTTTAATCATTTTAAAAGAAAAGAAAAATAATAATTACATCATTGCATCGTGATATCAACCAATAATTGGTATACATGATCAACACATTACAAAAAATAACAAAATAAAAAACTCATATAAACACATGAATACTAGGGGTGTTCAAAACCAAATCAATCAGAACAAAAGTAAATAAACCAATCGAAAAAATCGAAAATCAATATAAAATAGATTAAATTGGGTTTTTTTTTTTTGGTTTAAAGTTTGAAAAAACCAAATGGTTTGGTTCGGTTTGATTTTCGATTGGCAAAGTCAAAATCGAACCGAATGAAAGTGAATCGATAGTATAATACTAAAATACTATCACAATCTTATTTTTATATTTTTTACAAAAAATATTCTAAATTTTTTATATATTTCTCTTACGCCCAGGCTCAACCGATAGCCCAACCCAAATGGAAAGGAGAAAAAGAAAAATCAAAAAATTGAATCAAAGGAAACCAAATTTAATTAGTATGGTTTTTTATATTAAATCAAATTGAATAATTAATTTTATATTCAAATCAATTAATTTATTTTGATTAAAAAAAATTCAAAAGCAAATCAAATCAAACCGTAAAACACCCATAATGTACACACGTGATGGAATTTGAGCCATAACATTTCACGTAGGGTTATGACGCCTGTCCCCTGCCTTAACGGTTAAGGCAATGAGGTCGGCAATTTAGCCTTCGCCATTTCGAGGTTTGATTTTGCGCATAAAGACACGCAGCCAAAGGCTTGTGCCATGATGAGATGTAAACTAAATGCCAACACATGAAAGTGTAAAGAAAGTTCCCTAAATTAATTACTTCTATTAATTAACTCCAACTTAAATGATCGATTCATAATCATAATCAAATTTGGGCGAAATTAAGTTCAGGTTCAAATCCACTAATGTTAAAGAATTAACACATGAATTGTATTTAAGTGTGGTTCAATCGATACCCTATACATATCCATATCTTACATCACTCAAATAATAATGCCAATATTCTATTATATTCCAAAATACACAAAATAATAAGATTCTAATTGTACCCTACCACCCTACCCTATCTACCCAATATTCATTGGGTCTAGCTAGTTGAATTTAAGATTTTAATATATATATATATATATATTAATCTTTTAAATATATATTCGAAAAATTATTTGGAATATGATACAAAAATATATTACTTAAATTTTATTTTGATGTATAAATTTAATTTCATTATTATATTTAACTTAATAAATTTTTACAAGAAAATATTTTTAAGAATTTATAAATATTAACTGATAATATTTGTTAGGCTACTTCCAAATTCACCTTCTGTTCTTTGGAGCGGTCAATTAGAGCTCAGGTAGGACATTACACTTGGTGGCCTTTTTCATAATAGGATGTAGCTTTATCATACAAACAAACTTGATGGCAAGAAAGTTTGGTTAATATTTTTTTTATAGGATTTCAATTAACTTTTTAATATATATTGAAAAAATATATTAAAAGTTCTTAAATATCTTTTAAAATATTTATTTGGTGTATTCCTTAATTCTTAAATATGATATTTATTTGGTGTATTTATTATTAACTATTTAAGTACTTTCATAAATATTTTTTTAACTTAATCTTTATATAAAAATTAAGAATATTTTAATTTTATATATATTAAAAATTTATCATTATTATACACTTAATTTTAGTATAATAATTTTTTATTAATAGGTAATTTTAGGGTACAAGTTATTTGGATAATTTAGACCGTGGTTGCTTATGGGACATTTGTCACATTTCATGTCTCAAAACGTATAACACAAGTGGAATCGTGTTTGGTTGTGAGAT
>JACGDI010003462.1:573272-593495 GCA_014898725.1 Jacaranda copaia | reverse complement strand
ATATCCTATTAATCCCCAATTAAAATTGGTGGATTCTTGATTTCATTTTTGGAACGCCAAATCCTTAGCACCGTGATTACTAAATAAATCATCCAAATCAACACTCTAAATAATTTCATTTGTTGCACTTAAAAAGTATATTATCTATCCATATTTTTACAGACTTTGTTACTCTGTTCCCAAATTGTAAATTTTTCCGTGCACTATAATTGTTTTGGGTATTGAAGAATTTCAGTACCCTATCACGACCAGAATCACTGACTTGGATATCAATTAATTTTTGTCGGACAACCCCAACAATCCTAACATGTCTTTGCTTTTAGGATTGAAATCAGCATCGAGATTTGATGAAACATATTACAGGACATATTGTTAAGCTCAACAGGTCGCTACATAGTAAGACCTATACAAACCAGCAGCACAGATCATATGATAAGAGCAACTAACAACCAAGATTTTACTAGTAAACACATGGAAAGACAGCCCCTTGTCGCAGAAAAACAGAAAATTCCATCAAAATGCCAATTTGTCGTAATTGAAGGACCACAATTACCATGAACAAGTACATCCGCGTACCATTTAGGTCCGTGGCAATTCTCCCAGGTTGATGGTCACATGGGAATCTTCCTCGTGGTTTCTGGGTAAAAATTTTCCAATCATGGAAAGCACAAGGAAATCTAGCAAAAAGGTGCACCTGAAGATGCATAGTAACACGAGTACATTTTATATGAGAACAGATCAGATATTCGCCTTCCTTAGCAACCCAAATCCATCTCTTTATCCAAATCCATGTCTGGCGTCTTGCAAAAAAGTCACAGGGGAGTAGAGCTGGCACCCATGCTAAGCAATGGCCCCAAGAGGTGGCGACTACTTGCCATAGCTCTTCGTAGTAGCAGGGCCTTCTCCCAAGCAAGGAAGATAGTAGTCAAGAACCAAGATTTATTCTTCAACAAGTTTTTGCGGTCTCCATCTTATACAGTAATTGAAGTTGAACCTGAGTGTTTCTCAGGCATCAACAAATTAAGGCTTTCCAACCTCGTCCAAGAGAAAAACTTCGACCACCTGAGTCACTTTAGAGGGGTTCAAGGGCTGATCTCTGAGCTCAAAACCCATGCTAAGAAGGGGATCCAGAGTGATGCTGAAGGCATTACCTACCGCCGCCAAGCATTTGGTTCGAATGCAATTCAGAAGCCAAATGCTGCAAAGATGTTGCAGATTGTGTTGGAGTCCTTCAAAGATCCAATCATTCTTGTCCTACTTCTGTCTGCTTCACTTTCTTTTGGTTTTGGCATCAAAAGGAAAGGGCTGCAAGGAATATCTGATGGGATGTCCATATTTGTTTCAGTATTTCTTGTAGTGGCTGCCACATCTTTCTGTAATATCTGGCCTACTAGACAATTTCACATGTTATCCAAATCCCACAACAATATTCCCACTGTTGTCATAAGAGATGGGAGAAAACAGAAAATTCCAGCAAATGATGCTGTTGTTGGTGATGTTGTCTACTTGCAGATTGGAGATCAAGTTCCTGCTGATGGGTTGTACATAGAGGGGAACTCATTTCAAGTAAATGAAGCAGTCCCGACAAAAGAAGCGAACTCTGTGGCCATCACACATGATCATAACCCATTTGTACTTGCCGGAAGCAAAGTGACAGATGGTTATGCTCGAATGCTTGTCACTGCAGTAGGCATGAACACAAAATGGGGAGAGATGATGAGCGCAGCATGCGCTGCTAATGATAGGACTCCTTTACAAGTGAAGCTACACAACCTGACCCAGAGAACAGCCAAGGTTGGCTTGCTTGTGGCATCAACGGTCCTCATGGTACTGCTGATCCGGTATTTCACAGGGAACATAAAAGATGATGGTGGTGGAGTAGTGGGTTATACTACAAGCAAGAGAAGCATCCATCATGTGTGCCAGGCCATCATCGGAATTCTAGCCACACCAATAGTTATTGCATCAACTGCCATACCAGAAGGTCTAATACTGGCAATCACAATAATTCTTGCTTATTCAACCAAGAGAATGGCGGCCGAAAATGCAATAGTGAGAAATCTATCAGTTTGTGAGGCAATTGGCTCCATAACTGTAGTCTGTATAGACAAAAGTGGCACCATTTCTTCGAAATCCCCTAAGGTGGAAGAGTTTTGGCTGGGCCTAACAAAGTGGACTCACTCATCAATTAATAGGGAAGTTCTTCAATTAGTACACGAGGGAGTTGGTCTGAATACCACTTCTGGATCTTTTTCTGAATTTAATGAGCTTCAAACTGAAAAGGCAGTTTGTGCTTGGGCAGCCAAAGAACTAGGAATGAATTTAGAGCGACTGAACAAAAACTGCAGCATTCTCAATGCTGAAAGCCTCAACCTACAGAAGAAACAAGGCAGTGTTTGTGTCCAGCGGAGCACTGACAACACAATACATGTCCACATGAGAGGATCAGGAGACAAGATTCTGGCTATGTGCTCTCGTTACTACAAAGAAAATGGAGAAACCAAAAGCATTAACGATAATGCAAGAGAAGAATTCAAGAAAATTGTTCAGGAAATGAAGAACAATGGCATCAACTGCATTGGATATGCGCATGCGGCTGTTTCAAGGGAAGTTGATAATAATGAAGAAAAACTTTTTCATCCCAAGCTCAAAGAAGAAGAGTTGAACTTGATTGGGTTTTTAGGTCTGAAGGATCTGTTTCAACCCAACATAAGCAAAGCTTTGACAGAATGGCAAGAGGCTGGAGTGAATGTCAAAATGATCACAACAGAAGACGTTCCAAAGGCAAAAGAATCAGCACTTGAATGTGGTATATTCAGTCCTAATCAGATCACAACCACAGAGGATGTTATTGAGGGCATAGAATTTAGAAACTGCACTGATGAAGAGAGACTGGAAAAAGTAGAAAAGTTCCGTGTGATTGCAAGTGCCTCTACTTCCGACAAGCTGCTATTGGTACGATGCTTGAAACAGAAAGGCCACGTGGTAGCAGTTATTGGAGGCTACCCAGGCGATGAAATTGTACTTGAGGAAGCTGATGTGGGTTTCTATCTTGGGATCCAAGGATCTCATTCCGTGAAGGAAAAGCTAGATGTCATCATCTCAGATGATAATTTTACTTCAATAGCAAGAGCTATGAGGTGGGGACGAGGCATATACAACAACATACAGATACTTACAGAGTTCCAGCTCACAGCTACCCTTTCCTCTCTGGTGACAGACTCAGTGACAACAATTTTTACTGGACAACCCCACACAATAAACATTGTTGCAGCCATTTCAGCTGGTAAGGTTCCATTTGCAGCACTCCAGATACTGTGGGTGAAGCTGATAGTAGGTACATTAGTTGTTCTAGCTCTTACAATAGATAATCCTGCTGAAAGCCTCATGCAACAGATGCCTGTAGACCAAAGGGAACCATTTATAACCAATAAAATGTGGAGGAACATCGTAGGACAAGCTCTGTGTCAAATCATAATCTTGCTTATGATACAGTTCAAGGGAGAATCAACTTTCAACTTGAGCGCCAGAGAAAAGGATACCTTGATCTTCAACATATTTGTTCTCTGCCAGATCTTTACCATATTCAATACAGTGAAGGAAAAGAACATCTTTGAGAGGCTAAACAAGAAAAGGCTATTCTGGATGCTAATAGGCATTATAATTCTTCTGCAGGTTGTTATTGTGGAGTTGTTGAAAAGGTTTGCTGATACTGAGAGGCTGAACTGGAAACAATGGCGTGCATGTATTGGAATTGCCATTCTATCTTGGCTGATAGGTTGGTTACTCAGAAGGATATCTGTTCCTCAGAAACCCTTTTTCTGCTGTTTTTGTAGCCTGAACTCACACTAGTGATTTTTATTCAGTCATTTATGATTAGATGAGATGGTTTTCTTCAAAAAGTTTTATTTGGCAAGGGTTCATTCCAAATTCCATTTCTTACTCATAGCCTACACTGTTGAGGACTTGATATGTTCTTCTATTTTATAGGTCAAAATAGCAGAATCATCAGATACTAAAATATAAATTTTTCTTACTACTGAAAATGCGTGACTTGGAAACAAATGGCACCAAAGATAAATAATAATTCCCCTGCAACTAATTCACTAGTTACACCATTAGTTGTTGTGTTGTGAAACCACTGTTTTTGAAAGGCATTTTCTACTAGAAACAGATCATTTGTGAGGAAAGTGATAAATGCAAAAATTTACGGCTTATGGTGCTTCCATTTGATTAGTAAGACATTGTTCCTGAACCTAATGAAAACTGGGGTGAAAAAGACTTGTTATGGGCAATCTCTTAAGATTTTGCTGTTGAACTAAAGTAACTGAATGGATTTGAATCAGTAAAAAACATGATCATAACTAAGAACTAAGGACTGCTTCCATGAAAGTTCTTTCATTAACAAGATCCAGTGACATTTTTCAATTAAACATTATATACAGAAATCCATATCATGGCAAAGAGGCTTTAATATGACCTCAAGAAGCCAAGATCAACCGTTAGAGTAACCAACGACACTTTTTAACAGAATTTTCAGAAGCACAAATAAAGAATGAAACAGAGATGGTTTCAAATTAGCAAGAAACTCATAAGCTTTCATCACATAACTCCTTCCAACCACTTCCCATGACAACTAACAAAATACGTACATGACTTTGCATAGGAGATTCTGAAGCAATTAATCTGATTCATCATGTTTGATCACTGACAAAATGTTAGCATCATCACATGCAACAGTAAGACTTAAAAATTAGCTCAAAATCTTGATTAAAAAATCCAAATCTTAAGCAATTTGTTTCAAAATATTCAATTCAAAAAATTCATTCTTTCTAATATTCAAGATCTGAGTTGCCAATGATTGCTCGAATTTGCGTTTCATATGATGCCATCATGATCTACGAATCATATTCGTCATATACTCTTTGGAGAAACGTATGTTCTAACACAGAATCCAAATTTTGTGGTTTTAAGAAGAATATCTCTTCCATTGAAACAATCACAAATATGTACACAACATTTACCGCAGAATCTATGAGCTTATCCATGTTTGTTTGTTAAAAATTTAACAATAAACAAATCTGGAATAGCATAATCATACTAAAGCAAAAGCATAAGCATTTTCCACAAACCAAAAGCAAAATAAATTATCCAACCCTAAACCCAAAAATCAAGCAATGGTATAATTAGTAAATATATATATACGGGGAGATGCGGGGCGGCGGAGGCCCTCGGCGTCTCACGGCGTCTGAAGGTTCGTCTCAATCTCATTTCATTAAATTTATTTTATCAAAACAATAATCTTATTAAATAAAATTTTATTAATAAAAAAATAACGTCAGATAATATATAAAATATTTTTTAAAGTAATATTTTTTTATTAATATATTACTCATATACTAATACTATTGCTTAAAATTTATAATGATATACATTAGTTATAATAAATGTTGGAATAACAAATTATTTTTCGTAATTAGTTTGCCAGGGCTTGTTACTTCTCTCAAGAAGATCACAGGTTCGAACCCATTTACAGTAGTATTTCATGAATCAATCACATTTGTAGTAGAAGAGTCTTAGATGAATAGCGCTTCGATGGAACTGTAGTGATAGGCCCATCACTTGGATAGTAGTTATAACTTAAATTGGACATTTCACAACGGTTGAAAACTCATATGGTAATAGCCAAAAAGATTATTATGTTGGTCACCCTTCCCCTATCTTTTTCTAATTATTAAAATAAAAAAAAATGATGATGTCTTTTTTTATTGTAGTTAGATTAATGAAGGACAGATCTTTCCGATCGAGATCGTCAAATGGTCACAACTTGAGTTGGTAAAAGGTATTGTGGGTCGAATTATGCAATCAAAGAAAACATCAAGTTTGGTGAGGTGGTTTTGGTTAACATCTTTCGATGTCTAAGTCAAATAAAGTATTTATGAGGGCAAAATCAGCAGAATGAGAGTCAAAATAATGTAAATGAGTGTAACTAAAACACTTACAATTAGTTGGGGGTATTTCTAGTATGAGACCTGCTCTGAAGGCTAGAGGATAGTACCTAATGTGGCATAGTCTAGCAGGCCCACTAAGCAATCCCAATGTCAGTTTCAATTAGCCCAGCAGGCACCCAATGTCAGTTTCAGTCAGTTTCAGTCAGCCCAATGGGCCCACTAAGCCCAACATCAATTTTAGAGCCAACCTATTTAACAACAACTATCTGGTCGAGTAAGCTATTGTCGACTGGGCTCGACGGGACGCATTACCTATTCTAGCTTTTTTTCTCCGTGTACCAAGTCGATTACTTAAAGGGTTGACCAGCTAGGTCTAATCGATCATCGTTAACCTTAGGCCTTTTTCTCCGATTTTAACTCAGATCTTGGCCATATTTATTATTTTGTCAAGCGTCATACCTTCGCATTAATGACACATGACTGTCGATATAGTCACTGCCACCAACTTGCCATCAACCCTGTCACCACCTTTGGTAGAGAGGCGCACACCAATGGTACTGTTCACTCTGAAAAATGGGAGATTGTGCCATCTAGAATAATACTGAGATCTGGAATGACCAGTACCGAGATCTGGAATGACCATTCACCACCGGCAAGGATTAAAGCCCACTACATCGAATAAGGGCACGACGGACAAATCATGCCTAGAGAAGGCCATAAATACCTCATATTCAACCACGCTCAAGGTAATGCTAAATACGCTATAAGCTTTCTATATTCTATTCAATTACCTCATCTCAGTCAAAACTGACTTGAGCGTCGAAGTGCCTTAGCTGGGGGCACCTCAGCTAGTTTAACGTGTGTTGATTGTTGTAGATCTCAGACCTCAAGAAGAACATTGAGTGGATTACTCGACCTCCCTGGTCAGATCAACCCCTAAACAGTTCCTTTTCACTCTAAATCATTTTGCAACCTTATCGTTTTTGTTGCCGTCTATGGGAAGAATTTGAGATTATAATGAAAAAATGGTAAACACACGCAAAGCCACATCCGAAAGGGAGGAGAATAGGAGGTCCACATCTCCACCTCCCCCTCCACCCCTGCAAGGTGCACATGTTCTAGGCCCCAGCACCCCTCAGGAATAAATGGTAACATTAACCATGCCCTAGTTGACATGAACCAGATCTCTACCCAAATTTCAGCCCAGCTGTCTGCCGCGTTAAATAAGCACACCACGATACCCGGCCCGATAGCTAAGAATCTAGGCAACTGTCCACCAGCCGTGAAACCAATCCTAGATACCATCAGGAGAAGAGAAAGTGGCTAGAGTTATGAGAGGAGATTGCAGACTCAATAAACCATGTTCAACCTGATCAAGCCCAGCAACGTGATAGGGTCAAACGCTCTAGGCGTGAAAACCGCAGTGATATGGAAGAATCTGCAGACCTCACCACCCAATCTTTTCAAGCCCTGCAGCACGATAGCGAGCCAGGCCATGCCTTGACAAAAACGCCGCCCACGCTGATAAAGAAGAGTGGGAGAAAATGTCCCACCAAGTTCAATAATTGAATAAGCGCCTCGACGAGATCTCAAGGAGAAATACTAAAAGAGCACTCAACTTGGAAGGCCCTCAGAGATCTCAACGCGAGAGGGGATCTCCGTTTGTTCAAGATATTATCGATGAGCGCATTGTTGTTGATGCGAAAGTTCCAACCGGCCTACCAAGGTATGATAGATCAACGAACCCCAATGAACATCTCATGCAGTTTGACCACATGATGCAATTGCATGGACATAATAAGTACATACATGCCAAAATGATGGTAACCACCTTCCAAGGCATAGCACTATACTAGTTTGTGAAGTTCGAGCCGTCGTTAATTTACTCCTATAATCAGTTGTGCGATAAATTCTTACACTAGTTTGCCAGCAGGTGGAAGGCAAAACTCCCCCATACCCATCTTTATACCGTAAAGCAGAACAAATGAGAGTCTCTTTAGGATTTTTTCACCAGATTCAACATGGAGGTCCTCAGAATTGATAACCCCAGGATCGAATTCTTGATCGATGTATTGTTCTTGGGTCTAAAGCACAAAGGGTACGCCAACGTTCTGGTTCGAGAATGGCCTAGGTCGATGGAGGTTGCTTGACCTGGCTGAAAGGTATATGATGCAAGAGGAGATAAATAGACTCAAATTTGGATCCTTCGAATTCAAAAAGAAGAAAAAAGAAAGAGACGACCAGAAACATAAAGAGAGAGGACGATCTCCCATCAAGCGATTCCATGACTATACACCCTTGAACATCCCAAGGAGGGAGGTCTTTTATGCCATCCAGCATGATAACCTCCTTAAGAAGCCCAGAAAGTTGACAAAAACCGAAGCCATGAAAAAATCAAAGAAATATTACCACTTTCACAAGCAAAAGGAGCATGATATAGATGAATGCTTCAATCTCCAAGATGAGATCGAGAGGTTAATTAGGTAGGGACACCTCAAGAAGTACATAGCCGTGGACCCCCAGGTCGAAGGGGGTAAAATCGATCAGACTTCCCTTAGAGAAAGGTCAATTAGCCCTAGAAAGGAAGTAAAAGGAAAAAAATCCGCTCAGGAAGATCACCCACCTATCGAAGGAGTTATTGATATGATTGCGGATGGTCCCAGTAGGGGAGACTCGAAATCTGCTCAAAGGCAAACTCAAATGAGGCTCGAGTCAGCCAAAGCCTCCCACATCAAGACAACATTCCATCTTTTAATGAGTGCAGAGCCCATTTCATTTACCAATGCCAACCTTGCCCACTTGGAAGGCAGGAACATCAACCAGAAAATAGACTGTCCTATGGTAGTCTCTGTGGAGATTACCAATTTTGAAGTGCACAAGGTTCTAGTCGACAATGGCAGCTCGGCCAATATAATCTTCCATTCTATCTTAAAAATAATAAATATGGGCCAGTTAAAATTTGAACCATTCGCACACCGTTGGTCGGGTTCGGGGGATCGGAGATCATTCTAGAAGGGTCAATTAACCTGTCCACATCATTTGGAGAGGCTCCTAGAAGAGGAACTTTGATGATAAATTACCTGGTGGTCAGGGCTCCATTCACTTACAACGTTGTCATAGGTTGACTCGCCCTCAATGACTTTCGTGCAATTGTGTCCACATATCACTTGAAGGTCAAGTTTCCAAACCCAGCAGGTACGGGGGAACTTTTATGCAACATGAGGGAGGCCTGGAGATGGTACAATATTTCGATCAAGTCAAACAAGCAGAAAGCTCGACTGTAACTGAAGATCTCGAGGGACACCCCTGTAGCAAAACTCGAGGAGTCCTAAGCCAACAGAGGCAAAAGTTCGAAGACACTAGAGTGGAGCCCGTCGGGAACTTTAAGACCATTCAGCTCAAGCAGGAAAACCTCGACAAGATGACCCGTATTGAAACGGACCTGGGCCCCCACATAGAGTGTCTTATGATTGATTTCCTGAGAGAGAATATTGACATCTTTGCATGGAAGGCATCAAACCTGCAAGGAATTGACCCTAGCATCATTGTACACCATCTTAATATTGATCCCTCGTACAAACCAGTCAAGTAAAAGATGAGGACGTACAACACGGAGAGGATACAGATCATCAAAGAGGAGATTAGGAAACTTTTAGATGCTAGTTATATTGTAGAGATTTAATATCCCTCTTGGCTTTATAATGTTATCCTGGTCCCTAAGAATAAGGGGCAGTGGTAGATGTGTAATAATTTTACTGATTTAAATAAAACATGCCCTAAAGATCCTTACCCCCTGCCTCGTATTGATTCATTAGTTGATTCAACTTCTGGATGTGAGTTATTGAGCATAATGGATGCATTTCAAGGATATCATTAGATTTTCATGGCCCATGAGGATAGGGACAAGACCTCTTTTATGGTTTCAAATGGACTATACTATTTTCTGGTCATACTTTTTGGGTTAAAGAATGCCAAAATGACTTATCAATGACTCGTCAATTTTATGTTCAAAGATCAAATTGGTAAATCGATGGTGGTTTATGTCGACAACATGATTGTGAAAATAGAAAAAGCTCAGGATTGCTTGCTCGACCTCGATCACACCTTTGCCATATTGAGCGCCTTTGGTCTAAAATTGAACCCCAAATAAGTGTGCATTCGGGGTCTGGGGAGGAAAATTTTTAGACTACATGGTCAGTCAAAGAGGCATTGAGGCCAATCCATAAAAGATCCAAGCAATTCTCGACGTCACCCCTCTGAATATAGTTCGAGATATTCAGAGATTGGTTGGCAAGATTATAGCATTAGGTAGGTTTATCGCCAGATTGGCCGATAAGAGTCTACCCTTTTTCAAAATTCTCAAAAATGCCAAGAAGTTAGGCTTCCAATGGACTACGCAGTGTGACTAGGTGCTGATCGAACTAAAATAATACTTGGTCTCACCCCCCATGTTGGCAAAACCCAAGCTAGGTAAAGTGCTCTAGGTATATTTGGCGGTCTCCACGGCATTAATCAGCTCAGTACTGATCTCGACCTGAGACGGCACGCATCGACTAATCTATTATTACAACAAGCCCCTCCACAGGCCAGAGTATAATTATTTGAAAATCAAGAAATTTACTTGAGCACTTTTGACCGCAGCTCGAAAGTTGCGACCATACTTCCAATCTCACTCAATCATAGTATTGACCAGCCAACCATTGAAGCAAGTATTGGCAAAATTAGATACGTCTGGGAGATTGACCAAATGTGTAATTGAACTGAGAGAGTTCGATATTACTTTCCAACCTCAAACTGCCATCAAAGCACAGGTCCTACCAGAGACAAGTCCCAGGGATCCTTTTGTTTGGACAATACATGTTGATAGATCATTGAACACGTCCAGTGGTGGAATAGGTGTCGCTCTCCGCTCCCCAAAAGCAGAAGAATATGATTTTACAATAAAATTGGACTATGCAGTCACGAACAATGAGGCAGAATATGAGGCCCTTCTCGCAGGAATAAGAATGGCACTCGAGCGAGGAGTTGAGCACATGGTCGTAAACACAGACTCTCAGTTAGTAGTGAAGCAGGTCGATGGAAATTTTGAAGCTAAGGACGCGACCATGAGTCGGTACTTGGCCGAGGTAAAGCAGTTACAAAAATTATTCAGGACGTTTGAGCTTGCCCAAGTTCCTCAATCAAAGAACAAGCGGACAGATGCTCTTTCAAAATTTGCTAGCTCCACCAAGGGGACAAGGGACAAGAATATCACATTTTTGGTTTCTAATAAGTCGTCCATTGGACCCATTGATGAGAATTTGGTAGCAAGCATTGAAGGAGAGATAGCTTTTTGGTAGAATCTAATTAAACTGTATTTAAGCCAAGAAATTGTCCTCGAGGATAGGAATGAGATTCGATGCCTTTAGGGTTAGGCTTCCAAATTTTCCCTCAACGAGCATGGTCAGTTGTATAAAAGGTCAATCTTGGGCCACCCATTGAGGTGTCTCGACCGCGATCAGGCTTCAAAGGTGTTGCAAGACATTCATGCAGGTATGTATGGCAATCATTCTGGAAGAAGATCCCTAGCCCACAAAGTGATCAGGTACGAATACTTTTGGCCAATGTTGTTTAAAGACTCGATGGATTATGCACGTAAATGTACTTCATGTCAAATCCATTCAAATTTGCCATACCACCGTAGTGCCGATGGTCAGTTTTTAAATTTCTTGACCTTTTGATCAATGGGGAATTGACATACTCAGCTCGCTACCAAAATCAACAAGATAGCAAAAATTCATAATTGTAACAGTCAAGTATTTTACTAAGTGGGCTGAGGCAGAGGCCGTTCCAAAGATAACAGATGCGGCCATTAAGAGTTTCATATGAAAAAACATCATATGTCATTTTGGTTTACCCAAGGTCCTTATTTCTGACAATGGTACTCAATTCTAAAGCAAAAGCACCAAAAGCTGGTGTGAAAGTTTGGGCATCACACACCACTTTACTTCAGTGGGTAATCCTCAGTTGAACGGTCAGACGGAGGTGACCAATAAAATGATCCTCGACCATCTAAAAGTGAGGATACAGGACACTGGTTCGAGCTGGACAGATGACCTACCCGGCATGTTATGGGCATATAAGACAACTCCTTGAACAACCACTAGCCACACCCCTTACAACTTGATTTATGGGTCCGAAGCAGTAATCCCCTCAGAGCTAATCCAGCACACAGCTCGAGTGATTCATTTTCATCCACTGCGAAACATGTAGGAGAGGAAGCTCAACCTCAAGACCATTAATAAGCATTGTCAAGAAACTTATAACACCATGCAATGTTATAGGTCGAAGATAGCCGAGAACTACAATAAAGAAGTTAAGGTGTGCTATTTTAAGGTCAGAAATCTTGTCCTCAAAAATATTGAAGTCTCCAAGAATGTTGGTAAGCTTGACCCTAAATGGGATGGACCGTACACGATTGTCAAAGTATCAAAACACAAGGTTTATAGACTGGTCAATATGCAAGGAGAAGAACTCTCTCACCTATGGAATGCAATTAATCTTAGAAAATTTTACATTTGAAATCATGTTGTATTTACTTGTTGAAAGCTGTCATCTCAAATAAAATTCCAACAATATGGGTGTAATTCGGAGTCACTATTATAACAAGTCGACATATAAGCAGTTCGCGCTGCCACTCAAGTGGCCCCATGCCACCACCACTCATGTCGATCCCGTAGTTGACATGTAAGCAGTTCGCGCTGCCACTCAAGTAGCCCCATGCTGCCACCACTCATGTCGACCTCGTAGTCGACGTATAAGCAGTTCGTGTTGTCACTTAAGCGGCTCCATGTCGCCACTACTCATGTCAACCCCGTAGTCAACATATATAACTTTCACTTTGCCAATCAAGCGACTTCCTACCACCTTAGTCCAAGTTGCCCCATCGTCGACAAACAAGCAGCTCAAGCTACCACTCAAGTCGATCATGTAATCAACAAATAAACAGCATCGTGCTGCCACTTTGGCTTTATACTTCTACGCCCAGAGTTAACCTTTGCTGTCAACGAAGCAACAAACCGTGTAGATCCTATCGACTCTAAGGTTGGAGATCCAGTTGTTGGCTTAATAGTCAACTAACAAGTGCAACAGACAAAGTTAAAACAAGTCCACTCGATTGACAACAATCTTTAAATTTTCTCAACTATGAGGGCGGAAGCCAGGTCATTCATCAGTTACTCTCCACATTATTACAACAACTTAATTGGAGGTGAAAACAGTCAATGGCTATATTTAGCAAGATAAAAGGACACAGAAAGTAGTATTTTATTCATCAGCTGATTAATTGTCATTACAAAAAACAAAAAAACAAAACAAACAACAACAACAAAAAAGAATGAAGACAGCATAGGCGCTGGATTAGTTCTGGCTAGCCCCTGCTTGCTTGACTTCAGGGTGATTATATAAGTACATCAGTACGGCGAAACTGTATAGGGTGGCGAAATAATTTGGCAACAGTTGGGTTATACATACTTCCAGTCCTATGAGTAGGTCGACTATCACTCAAGCAAGAGAAAACCTAAAATCACATTTTAACCCTTTCTCAAACATAATGATGCACCCTGGTGGAGGTCGATATATTCGGCTCTGAGCCCCTGGAGCTAACAACTTGTATTCCTCAAAAATATGGTATGTTGCCCTAATTCTCAGTAGGTCGACAGGGTTTATTTTGTATATTATCTCCATATAATGATCTGGGGTGAACAATCGACCCCGAGTTATAGAAACTTTGACTGGTCCTACCTCACCCCTAGAAATTTCCCTCTCGCCACTCAAGCTACTGGAACTGCTCGAACACGAGCTATCACTAGAAGAACTACTAGGCTTGCTATCATGGAATGTTTCAGAGGCACTCTCACCGTCAACCCTCCATGATGGGCCACATTCTCAGACCTAGTGTTCTCACTATCGGAGCTTGTAGGCATTTTATCTTAGAAGAAAAGAAAAATAAAAGAAACAGATGGCAGAGTAACTTACAGTAGATAATGGACAGGCTCTAACAGTACAAGGTTAGAGAACTTCAATGACAGGGATTCGACTAGAGATAGATTCAGCAAAAGTGTAAATAGAAACATGTCTCCCCATTATTTATTAGGGTTTATGTGTGGGAACCCAAGCATCAGTTATGATTACTCCCTGTCTCTGTACGCTTTGTATTCGGCGAAGTAACTGTCGCATTAAATACAATAGAACCACCTCAAACCCTGGTCGGCAACTCAAAAACTCAAGTCGAGGATTAAAAACCTTGATCAAGGATTCAAAAACCCTGATCAAATATGGCTAACCCCTGTAACTGCTTATTAACTCCTTGCTCCTTCTCGTCGACAAGCTCGATCAGGACCGCGAGTTAAAGGAACTCATGATATGGGATAGTTTAACAGGCCCACTAAGCAAGCCCAATGTCAGTTTCAATTAGCCCAGCGAACGCCCAATGTCAGTTTCAGTCAGCCCAGCGGGCCCACTAAGCCCAACATCAATTTTGGAGCCAACACATTTGACAATAACTATTTGGTCGAGTAAGCTATTATCGACCAAACTCGACAGGACATGCCACTTATTTTAACCTTTTTTTGTCGTGTACCAGGTCGATTACTTAAAGGGTCAACCAGCTCGGTCTGGTCGACCGTTGTCAACCTCATGCCTTTTTCTCCTGCGCTGACTTAAATCCAGGCTGTATTTATTATTTTGTTAGGCGTCATGCCTCCACATTAATAACACGTGACTATCAGTACAGTCACTGTCACCAACTCTGCCACTAACCCTGTTACCACCTTTGGCAGAAAGGCACACGCTAGAGGTACTATTTACCCTAGAAAATGGGAGATTGTGCTATCTGAAACAGTATCGAGATCTAAAATGACCATTCATCCCCAGCAAGGATTAAAGCCCACTACATCTGATAAGGGCATGATGGACAAATCATGCCTAGAGAAAGCTATAAATACCTTATATTCAACCACACTCAAGGTAATGCTAAATACACTATAGGTTTTCTATATTCTGTTCGATCACCTCATCTCGACCAGAACTAACTTAAGCGTCAGAGTGCCTTAGCCGGGGGCACCTCGATTAGTTTAATGTGTGTTGATTGTTACAAATCCCAGATCTTGAGAAGAACACTGAGTGGATTACTCGACTTCCTTGATCAGATCAACCCCTAAATAATTCTCTTTCACTCTAAACCATTTTCAACCTCATCAGTACCTAACTCGTTGGTTGTGAATCATGAGTCAATATAGTTTAATATTCTCTTATCCACTTAGACTTAGTAACAAAATATCATGGTTATGAATTAATGATCATGGTCACAAAACAATTACTAATCTACAAACGTTTGGTGGTCATACATATTTTCTTAAAAAATATCATACGTAATTATTAGTGATCGTTTCAACTAGCGTTGATCGACTAATTTTGATTTGTGATGAAACTTTTTGTGATTAATTGAACTGATTATTAAATTCGTTAACTCGTCGGAAGCTACTCAAACATGGAGTGAATTCTTTTCGAAAAACAACATAGTGTTAGTTCATCTTATTAGGTAAATGAGCAAAGAGATCTGCTATTCTCAAAAGCTCTTCGACTTCAAGAATTTTCGCAAATAATTTCTTGTGTTTCATTTTTTTTTAAAACTTGATATTTATAGATTTTAGTTTTAACAGACTTAAGTCCAATTAGGGATTTTTTTATTTGGCTCTTTTTTATGGGTTTAACTTGTCCTTTGAGTTCTCTTATTCTTTGACACTATTAATTAATTTATGGTTCATTTACTATTTTTGACTAATTTACCAAATTGTCTTTATGTTCAATTTTGATCATATCACTCGTCATAATCAATTTTTTGCTTAATTGATAATGGGCAAATGTCCTTTTTTCATTGTAAGAAGTATATGCCAAAATTAAATAATTGTATAAGAAAATTGAGTTTAAAGTGAGAATTAATTTAGGGACATTTTTTTGGGTAAAATGAGTTTATCCACATTGAAAAAAAGGTATGAGTATGTAAATACAATAATTAAAATTTATTTTTAGTATGTACAAATGGACACATTCCTATAGAAAACCTAGCTCAAAAGTTAAGAGCTATGACTTGAGCCCGTAACTTTTTAGTAGACCTATAACTCTTTATTGAAAGAATCAGTTATGGGATTTTATCTCATAATGGTATTTTTAAAAGAAAAAATTATGATCTTAATAAAAAATTATGTCTCATCAACAAATTATATTGCATAATTATAAATAAGAGTGCCTAGAACCCAACCAACACAGGAGGGGGGAAAAAAAAGCACACGAGTATTTGTTTGAGTACTATACTAAGCACTTTCACCTTATTATCATTTCATAAAAAAGTTTCAAGTCAATTTGGTTCGTCGTTGTAGTCAATTAGAGTGCTACCTTTGATCATGAAGAATTGTTGTATTCTGGAAGACTGTTTGTCAGTGACTTTAGACATCACAAGGGGATAAATAAAGCCTTAAAGATACTGTTAGAGTAATGGACCTTGACTCAAGTTTGTCTATTGTCGCATTTCATGCATTCAAGTAGAATCTCTTACTTCCCTATTTTGTTTGATATTATTCATATATACGCAAAAAAAAAAAACAGTCTAGGTATTAAATTTTTAAACTTTGCACATCTAGAATATATTTGTTATATATTTTTATATGTTAAACTAAATTTTGATCCTTATGTTTCTAATTTTCATGCACAAGTATACATGCAACATTTTATTTCGTAATATTTATTAGCAAGAAACGCAAACACAAGAACATTCATCACATAGCTTAAAAAATAAAATAAAATAAATAAAAGAAGCTCTTTATTACCCCCACTTGCTGTAACAACCAACACAATACCTAAATGACTTCGCATGGGAAATATTTACGCAATTACTCTGAAGTTTCATCGTGCTCGATGACATGTTATAAGCATCATCACGTGCAACAATAAGATTTAAAATCAGCTCAAATCTAAGAGTGATTAATTAGTTAAACTCCAGTAGATAAAATTAATTAGTAATATAATCGACTTAAACATGGTTGCCATTGTCGTGGTCGAGTTTGGGGTGGGACCAAGACCGACACAAGTCAGGCCACCATTTTGGACTTTTGATAACCCATCAAATCGATGGAAGCATTGCCGACCAGCCATTTCCTACTACTCACGCTAAAAACCTCGTATTACTTGACACTAGATTGATTTGGTGGGGAATTTTACCTTCAAAAAAGAAAAGATGCTTTAAAAGAATAGAAGGGTGAAATTGTATAAAATTATTTTGAGTCATTCGACTTTTTTAATTATTATAAAAAAATAATGTTAATAATTAAAAAAATAAGTGATGCCACTAATAATATATATTAAGTAATACTAATTTTTATTTTATTACTAATGCTATTTTTTAAATGCCAAAAAATTTTATTATATCATAATATTATTTAATATTGACAAAGATTAATATTTTAAGTTGTCATATTTGCCAATTAGCTAGAGACATATATATATATATATAGCGACAACTTATTGACAATATTGTCACCATAATTTATGAAGAGAATTTCATTGTTACTAGATTGCCATTATAAAAATATCATTAATTATTAATGGTGACAACTTAAATAATATTAATATTATCACTATTAAGTTTGTAAAAATTGTTAGGGTGGTAAAAAAAGATTTCTTTTCCACTTAATAATTAATATATAAAATTAGTGACAAGTACTTCTACATTGTCACTATTTTTTTTTTCTTGTAGTGGATATAGGGCAAGATAAAGTATCATCATAGCCCTAAGTCGAGAGATTTGACAAGAGATACATGACTGTCGTTCTCATAAATGAGGCCAATGATGATGACTAGCACCGTGGAGACCCAACTGCTTCAGATATCGTACAACTAAAGAGCATATGATGGGGAATTTTGTCCTTAACCCCTCTTTAACTATTTACTACTTAGTTCACATGTTGATCATTTGAGTGTTAGATGGTTCTTCTTAAAAGAAATTCAACAATGCTAAATATATTTGATTTTAAGATATAAGATCGAATAAATCAAATTACGATATAAGCACATACAATCGATAATCTAACTGAGGGTCGAATATTTCAAGAACTCCTATCAAAACTCATTCCATAATGAGTTAATTGTCCCATCTCGTCTTCTTTCCATACAATGCAATGGGATGGAGTTGGGAATTAATTGAGTTAAAATTCAAAATCTCTCTCTTATAAAAATAAACAAGATCATATGCCTCTCTCTTTTCTTCATGCTCAAACTTCAAAAGTAATGGCGATGATCTACTTAATATATTTTGGACATATGAGGTCTTTAATTTTCTTATATTTTTAAAACCAAGTGATAAAAATATTAACTAAAAATTATTTATGTTAACTCATTCAAAATAAATTATATTTTTTTACCTTTTTTTGTCCCAAAATACGAAATATATAATTCATAGTAGTAATATTTCAACCATTAGTTAATATGAACTTCTTTTTCCTACATATGCGTGTGGGACAAGTTTTATTTTTGCCTTCTGTGTGTCAATTAAGCTTTTTCTATCCCTTGGGTGTTAGGGTTAGGAGAGAGGCGTACGGGTGTTGTGGAGCAAGAGGCAGGACAGAGGATATGTATTGAAATTATTATTGAATATATTTATTTAATAATATATTTTTTTTTATTGAACTATCACCCTAACAAATTTAATAATAATATAAATTAAAATTATTATTATTAATATTTATCGGCTTGTGTGGTGAATTAGATAACAAAAAGAATAGTTTATAGTGACTTTATGATATTATTAATATTTATCCCTGGACAGCAATTCTTACTTATGTTTTCATATAGTTTTGTATGGGGGTGTAGCCGAGCCTTGTCGAGCTTGAATTTAGTAGGCTCAACATCGATTCGTCTATTAATTCACGAACTTAAACTAGAGTTCAAGCTTGGTCGAGCCGAAACAGCCAAGTTCAAGTTCAGCTCGTTGGAACAGGCGAAGGCACGATGAGCCGTATCGAGTTTGACTTGATAAGACTCGTCGTAGAGAAGCAAAAAAGCTCAGATAAGTTCGAACTCATATATAAGTTTGGATTAACTTGAGCTCATTTAAACTTAAAACAAAATTATAATTATAAATTTTTTAAATAATTTTATTTATATTTTCTTAAAAATAAAAAACACAATTATTATTTTATTATTATAGATTGTATTATATGAGTCTAGATTATAATTATATGTGAGTGTGTGTGTATATATAATAAAAAAGCGCGTTTAAACTTACGAGTTTTTCGAGTTGAATATTATTGAGTTCGACTCATTTGGTTTGACTAACGAGCTCGAGTTCAGACATCAAAAAATTGAACTAAATATAAATTTTTATTAAATTAAACTTGAAACATTCACGAATCAATTCATCTCATTTACACTTCTATTCTTGTACAGCTAGCCGACTCAGAAGATGCGGAATTACATGAAAGTTGTAAATAGTGACGCGCAGGATTGTGGACTTCAAAATGCTGGAATGTGGACCCTGAACCAAATTGTTTGCTGAGCGTAGGCGCCAAATTGTTTGGGTAGAGTTTTTGCTCAAAAGTGCACTAGCTTTCCAACAGGCCAAGAAGAGGCTTCAAAGTTCAAATGCTCTGCATGTGTCAAATCGAATTATGCCCCTGGATAGCTAAACTAATATACTGGCCTGTTTATCCCAAACATTTTTATTAAGGAGAGGGAAGCAGGAAAAACCCAATATATCGTCCATCGGTCTATGCCCACCTTAATTTTATGACATCTTCGTATTTCCATTTAATGATTTATTATTTGCTTGAATGAAATAAATAAATAAATATAAATATATATACACATACATATTTTTTGAGTATTCATGAAGATACTCGTGAATACTCTTTTTTTCTCCCATATTGTTGTGGAAATTGGGTTGGGGATGCAAATGAATCGAACTGAGCCAAGCTTTATTTATTTTTTCAGGCTCTAGCCCGAGTTCGAATCACATTTTCTCTGCACAAATATATGATGGTTTTATTTAGTAAATAAGTATATATTATGTCGTGATTTATCAATATATAATATTTATAAAACTACACGAATATAAATAAATTTACAAAAAAATCTACAAGCATGGGGCGTGATACTCTATTTTTCTAATGTGTGTATATATATAAAGACAAATAAATAACTAAATACTTGTGAAATTTCTCAAGATAAACTAACAAATAAA
>JACGDI010003462.1:553756-564128 GCA_014898725.1 Jacaranda copaia | reverse complement strand
GAAGTTAGAATTTATAATGTTGAAGTAGGGAAGTACGTTTGGGGGGATGAACCTAGACACAATTTCTGCAAGGTAAAGTACTAATTGTTCTCTAATTCATATGGATTTGGGCACTCCCATATTTCCTAAATGCGTTTACCAAAAGGTAATGATTATAAGATAAGTGATAAAGATTTGCAATGTCCTTGTAGCAAGTGGGCAATGTTTTCAAAATGTCTTAATTTTCTCACTTGACAAATCAATGCATTTTGAAGCAAAATCTCTTCCATGGTTGGTTTAAGATTCTAATCTTTCCTTTCACGTACGAAATTCATTATTTTAAATTTGATATTGTGAGAATGAAATAATATATTCACATATTAAAACAACTTTATCATTTAACTATAGAAACTTATATTCAATCAAAATTAATGTAATTTTTTATAATTTAAATTTTTGAAATATTTGTATAGCTGACTTTTAATATTCCTTAAAACGTCGTACTTCTTATTATTTAATATATGGTGGGATTTTAGGCTAAAACGAGATTAAGATACATGCATCACTTTTTATATAATAAGAAATATTGGATTAAGTTAGAATGTACCTCTCTATTTTTTTATATAAAATTTTATTCTTTCTTTTAATTTAGAAAATACTTTCAAACATTTTACTTACAGCGTTTTCAATATTAAAAATTTAATCGCATAATCTTTTAATATTTTAAATTCAAAAATTTTCTTTTATAAATAAAATTACAAACAATCATTACGATCAAAACTCACCTATATAATATGCAAAACGCTATCTATTTGCTTTTTCGTCATACGTAAACTTAAAATACATATGTATTTTTATTTTTTTTACTTCTATTGCAAGGACTTTATTCAAAGATTCAAACATTCTAAAGTAATTTCAAACATCAAAAGGAATTGAAACTTAAACAAGTCTCCTAACTTGTTAGACTAGATTTAAATAAATAATTAATTAATTAAAAAAATTGGGAGAGAGGCAAAAGGATAATAACGTCATTTTGCATCCTAGAGTTTGCACATAGCAAGTTAGCAACAAAGCAGTAGTGCCCCGAACATTTTTCTGTCCGATCTGGCCCGCCACAGTAAAATTCGATCAACTTTGACGACCTTAGCCTAGTTGTCTTTTCATGCTCGTTTGGTTTCCACGAACCCCCTACTTTTGGAATTCAAATATAAATAAATAAACAGCAGTTAAATAATATTCCACCCAATTGAATCTGCCCCCTATCAAGGCCAGATTCATAGGCAGCATAAAAGTGGTATTAAAGACAAATTTTTCCACTCCAATTTGTATAATTAATATTTTCCAAGACATAAAAGTTCAACAATAGACCAACATGATTTGGTATTTAAACTAAATAAATATAACGACGACAAAAGTAATGGAGTTAGAAAATTCAATTGGCCGACTAAGGTAGTCAAAGGCCATCAGCACTATTCAAGAAAATTTATCACTTTTGGATAGGTATGTATTTAAAACAGTTTTGAATTATTAAATGAAAGTGTAATTATATTATAAAATAAAATACTAATATCACCGCTTATCATGTAGAACAGAATTATTGAATTTGAAGTGAAGCTTACGGTGCTGGCATTTCATCATTTATAATCTAATAATTAATGTTTGTAATTTAAATTAAAATTTATAATGCTAATATCATCATGTGTAATTTAACAATTAATTGAATATTAAGTAAAGCTTATATTAGCAGGTAGCAATATTTAAGTGGTTGTTGGGCTAGCATCGTCCTCGTATTTATATGTTTGATATATGTAATTTGACAAATTCTTTATATGTATCCGTATGTAAATATAAAAATAATCTTATTAAGAGGGATAAAACCAAATATCACGTTGGCCTATGATATTGTCCTCACATTTGTACGTGTGATGTATGTGATTCGAACTCTTAATTTGTATACATGTGTAAATATAAAAATAATCTTATTAAGTGGGAAAAAGTAATTCCTTTTATCAATTATCCTTCTGATTTTTTCCCCACTTCCCTTCATAAAGGTAAATAAAATATTTTTCTTCAAATTCATGAAACATCTTGCCACTTTCCTACAATAAAAATTCAGATTCATGGGACCACCTCCAAGATCTTTGACAATGACTATAAGGTTTTTCAAACATCAGAAGCCAACAAGAATGTGAATTTACATTTCTAGTTTGAGTTGCAAAAGTAGAAGGAAAGCAGAAAGACAGCATAGAGGTACACAACAACATTAATATCTACCAATAGTCCAAACAAGAGCAAGTGCCATTATTAAAGTGATGAAACCTGGTCCTATCTCTAACTATGATCTCTCTTTTGTATATTAATGAAAGAAGCTTAGTACTAGAATGACAGTCAACACATACCCGGAGATTCTTTATAATCCTGATGGGCACGGAAGGAGCAGAAGCAATAAGAGCAAAGGCAATAGCTAGTCTCTCACTGTGATATGAGAGAGCATCTTCCTTCTCTTCCTCTTCAATATCAAACAACACTTCTCTAGTTCTTGGCTGATGACCGTATTCTTGTAACTTTGTATTCATCTCTTCTAGCTTCAAATATATATCTTTCACATGAGGATGACTCTTGTCACTGATGAGGAACTCATGCATTGAACCATCAACCTCAACTAAACTACTTCCGGGCATTTTGTCAATGCCATGGTCTTTCATCAGCTGTCGTATTCTCTTCACATCATCCCATCTATTCATAGATGCATATGTATTTGATAGAAGCACATAATTCCCACTAGTCTCTGGTTCTAACTCCAGTAATTTCCTTAATGCAACTTCAGCCAACTCTAGATTTCCATGAACTCTAGCAGCTCCAAGTAAAGATCTCCACAAGATAGCATTAGGCTTCATAGGCATGGTCAAAACCGTTTCTTCAGCTTCTTTAACAAGCCCAGCTCGACCCAAAAGATCCACTAGACAACAATAGTGCTCAAGTTTAGGCTCAAGCCCATAGATACTGGTCATTGACTGAAAATATTTGCGTCCTTCATCCACCAACCCAACATGAGAGCAAGCACACATTACAGCTAATATTGTGACATCATCTGGGACAAAACCCTCTTGCTTCATTATCACAAATAAATCAAGAGCCTCATGCCCATGACCATGGATTGCAAGTCCTCTAATCATGGCATTGAAACAAAATTTGTCCCTATGAGGCAGTTGGTAGAACAATTGCCAGGCAAACCTAAGACAGCCAGAATTTGCATACAAGGTTATTAATGCTGTACCAATAAAGTGATTGAGGCTAAGATTATTTCTTATTATATAAACATGTGCCCAGGTGCCTTGACTGAGGGCACCTAAGTCAGCACATGCTGTAATTAAAGCCACTAGGGTCACTTCACTTGGCTCTACTGAAGATTTCTGCATGTGGCCGAACAAATTCAACACCTCCAGTGATGAACTAGTATTTCCATCTAATTGACTGGAATTACGGGCATAAGCAGATAGTATGGAGTTCCACGTGGCTAAATCCGGTTCCCTAATTTGGTCAAAAAAATATCTAGCGATGCCTACTCTTCCACATCTTGAATAAAAATTAAGCAACGAGACTTGAACAAAGTTGTCGTAAGGGGTGTGAAGGAATTTTAGGACATGGGCATGTAGGGCTTGGCCATGTTTGAACCATTGATAGGCCCCCAAAGCCTTGAAAAGAGATGGGTATGTATAGTTATTCGGTTTGAGGTTGGGGTGACTAAGAATCTGGTCATAAAGAGAAACAGCAACTTGAGTGTGATCTTTCTGAGTGAGAGATGAGATGAGAGTGTTGTAGAGAAAGATGCTTGGATCTGGGACCTGGTTGAAGATGGTCAGTGTGTAAGATAAGGAAGCAAAAGTAGAAGATAAGAGGAGAATACAGCTGATGGGAAAAGTGTGCTGGATGAGGCCACTTGTGATCATTTGAGCATGGACTTGTTTGAAGGCATCCAAGGTTTTGCATTTCTTCAAGAGCTGGAAAGTTGGGTGGTTGACTGCTGGGTTTACTGCTCTCATCCTGTCGGCGTGGATGCTGTGACAGCCAGATGCTCATCTTGTATTCCTTCTCTGTTGAGCACTAAGTAGGCAGACAAACAGACAAATCTTTTGCCCCTGAGATCAGCTGTCTTTTGCACATTCAATGAGCAGGCCTCAGGAAACAAAAATCTGCAAAACAGGGACTAATTCACATTAAGAAAAGGAGAGGGGTGTGTGTGTGAAGGAAACAATAATGAAGTGATAAACCAACAGGTACACCAGAATCATCCAACCAGCCTAAATCATAAATTCCCAAGAAATATTAGGAGCAAAAACGGGTGATCATGTGCATGAAATTCCACCACCACCGCAGAGTTTTCATCAAGAAAAATAACAGATTCGTTTCCCATTCACACATTACTGAAGCAGAATTATTTTGAGTGATTCCTCATTTGCCACACTTATCATCAACCCAGAAAATCTCGCAGATTAAATAATACTTCAAAGAAAGCATCTTCAACCAAAATAAACAGAAAATGATCAACTTAATGAACATAAAACCAAAAACAAATATTTCCAAGCACCAATCCCAAGAACATTGTCAAACGCTACTGTGACAATAATCCAAGAAATATAGAGCAAATACACAATAAAACAAGCACAATCAAGTAAAACCATTGAAACGTTTACCGATACTTTAACAGAAAAAATTGAGCTAGGAATTTTATCAAATAGAAGGAATGCATTGCAAAAATCACTAGTAAATTAACATCATTATTATTGACCAAAAAATGTCACTCAATTACCTGCAGCTTTTTATTGCAAGAATCTGTTCTGCTATTGAATTCGCTAACTAATTTAAATTGAAGGCGGCAAAAATATTTGGGAAACCGTAAGAGTTCCAGATATACCTGCATTTTTTTATTATTATTTTTTATCTAGGGCTCTATGGGCTGGAGAGTTTGTAGGTCATTTTGTGCAGAAGCAGTATTGGGAAGGTGTTTGGGCGGCCATATGGGCTGACTTTAACTATCACTGGACCTAAGAGTTTGTGATTGAAAGCTAGTGGGCTAACTTTGGATTACTATGTTCATTGTTTCAAAAGAAGCTGAATCAATAATCTCTGATATAAAAAAGTGAACTGTTCTAAAATCCAACATGATCGTTGGATATTTTGTCTATATTATCCTTTGATTTGGGAACTAATCGCTCACCCATGATGCTCATCAGCGCAGCCACCTCAAATCGATTGTAGGTGCTTTTGTTGTCAAATGTTTAAGGGAATAAAGTTGTATTTCTAGTAATAGTTATAACTTTTAACCTAATGGTAGGCATTTGATTTTAACAATGATAACAGTAGTAAAATATGTACATGATTTATTGAATTGAATTTGTTCTAAATTCATCGATATATTTTTTGGGGCATCCCAAAATAAGAATTTTTTTTTATAATCTTCAAAATGGGATTTTTTTTTAAAAAAAAATTATCTTTGACATAAAGCAATCACACAATAATATTAGCTCTTAACCTTTTGAAGGTTATTATTATGCTATCGTAACATTACGTGATCAGACATAGAATGCTAATTTTTGTAAACTATTGCCCCATTTACATATTTTGTGGGGATTTTATTTTTAAAAAAAGTCATCCAATAGACGAAAGAAGAGAAACAGTTAATATACGATTTTATAAACTTTAACTCTTTCGTTATGGAATAAAACTTTGTATCATCATCTCTTTAGTTGAATGACCTGAGAAAATAGGTATGACCATCACATGTGTAAATAGTGCCATTTGGAACTCAAATTCTAATGAATCATGAATACATGTCTATATGTTTAATTTTTTAAAAAATAAAAAATAAAAATAATTAAAGTGGTAAAACTCCCTTTCCCATCTTCTGATTTAAGGGTGAAACATGCACGCAATGGAAAGAGCAAGCAAAAGGAGTTAATTTAGTTTGGTGTTAATTTTATGAAATATTTCTTATTTTCAACCCGTGAACATACATATTACATCACATTATTCTCCCCTCTATTTTCAGAATATATTTCTAATTTTTTTTTTAAATATACAACGCATATTTTCAAAACCTATATCCTATACTCAAAATCTTTCATCTTATTTTTGAAAATTTTACTTTACAAAAAATAAACACTTTTTATTATGTGTATAAAAGTAAATAAATTGCATTCTTTTTTGTCAACTCAATTAATTAGATTTCATAATTATTTATCATAATACACTCTCAATTTTACACAAATTTAAAATGACATATAAATATATATATCATTTTAAAATGTTAAAATTCACACTTTCCAATAAAAAATATATATTTTTTGATTGCAAAAAGAATCTAAGTTGAATGCAAAATGTTATCCCCAAGAGAATATCATCATTTCGATCTCGACCCATATGTCTAATCAACTTTTTTCCAAACACATTGTCTAATCAAATGTGATTATGATAAAATGGCTTTAGTTTAAGTGACAAACCTTAGGACAAAGTACAATCATTAACATAAATCATGATGACCACATGATTCTGCCGCCCTTTACGGTGTACAATGATGATCATAATACTACAATTTGCTTTGTCCCGGCCCGTTCTTTTATTTTTCGTTAAGTTCAAACGTTAAATCATTATAAAGATGAAAAAGAAAAAAAGAAAAGAGAAAAAGAGTGGGGAAATAAAAAATTAAAATTAAAAAAAGAGGTGTTAATGAGTGGTGGGAGAATTAAAAGAGTGGTGCACATCTTTTTTTTTTTTTTTTTTTTTGTTTGCATGTATCCGGGTATTTTTTTTGCATGCATTTGATGTAAAAATATTAAATGGAAAAGATTATGCTACTTTAATCTTGGAATTCATCTAGGGTTGATCCAGTGTAATTCTAATTATTTAATATTTTTATACATATATTCTTTTGTTGGGAATGATACCAAATATTAACGGGAGGAAAACAAGTTAAAAGGCCTTTTTGCTCCTAATTTTGAGTTAAAATACTTCTTCAGTTCGAAAATTCCTACTTTTTTTTATCTAATTTGACCTAGCTCAGGTAATGACCTGTCGTACAACTTGACTTCTTGATCGTCATATGGGAAACACATAGTGATCAAAGCCATTCTTTCCATATTGATATGATAGGTCCATGCAATCCTTTATCTACAAATTTCCTACAATTTAGAACAATAGCGAGTCTTATTTAAGTGATCTATTTACTGTTTTAATATATAATGATCTCAATATTTGATCTAACTTAAGCATTGAAGGGATATAACTATCACCCTTTTAATGTCTTTAACTTATTTTTATGGTTCAAATCTTAAAACTTGTTACTCAACTTGTTGTAATAATGTGGAGGATAATAGTGATTTTCAAGACTTGATTCATGACTTGATCAAATATATTTGTATGGCCTTGAAACCTTGAAAATGGCTCAAACTAGATTTTAGTTATTATCCCTTATCATTTTTTTCAATGATTGAGTACCTAAAGAAGGAAAATAATAATTTCCGAGACTGCACGCTGAGGATAGGAAACAACAACTAATGATGACTGGAAGAGCACAAAGAGTTCTTACCCAGCACAAAACCTTGAGTAATTATGACATGCATCATCTGCATACGACATTGGATCATTAAGTTTCAATTATTTATTTAACGTATCTTACGGATGATATTAGGATTTATTTTTTTTCTAAATAAAAAATGGAGTCATTTTTCAAATCTACTATCCAATTAACATTTATATTTAAATGAATTTTAATTCAAATTGAAATAAAAATGCATTTCTTATAAATTCAAATTCTTGATTTATGTAAGAAGTTAATATCTATTAAAGAAAAAGAAAAGGATATTCATCTTCTTAAAGAAATAACTATATGTACTTGTATACAAGTAATTTTATTTCCCAATATTCTTTCAAAATTTCATTGCTCAATAATTTCTCCGAAACATCATTAAATATTTACGAATTTAAGGTAAAATTCATTTTGGTTCCTCAATTTTCAACTAACGACAAAATCATCTCTACATTTCCAGTTATCTCCAATATCATTTCTCAACTAAGTTATTTGTGGTAATTTCAATTGATATTTAGTTGACATTGTCTGTTGGCCACGTCCTTTTTTTTTTTTAATTTTCTTGGCTGGATGAAGTTCTTCTATACAAGTTAACCTTGGTATAAATATAAGGCTACGATTACTTGTTATAAAAATCTCATGTCTCGCATCTTAAAAATAAAAGATAAATAAGAAATCATGTTTGATTGTAAGGCCAATTTGGGTCTTTAAGAATTGAGAGCAAATCAATCCCTAAATTTATGTCTACTCTCTCTCTCTCTCTACTATTTTGACTTTGGTTCCCCTTCTCCCCCGCCCAATTTGAAAATGAGTTTCTCTTGGAGATACAAATGAGTTGAATTGAGCTGAAATTTGATCATTTTTTTAGATTCAAGTTCAGCTCGACGAGTTTAGGAAATTGAGGCTTAAGTTTGGTTCGACTCGACTCGATTCATTAGGCTTGAACTCTCATAATCAAGTTATAAGCTTGAGTTCAGCTACGACCCAAGTTCAAAAAGTTAAATTATTTTATAAAAAAATTTTAAATTAATGTATTTTATTTATTATAATTAAAATTAGCAATAGGCTCCAGCTCAAAATTTTGAATTATTTTATAAAAAAATTAAAATTAGTATAATTTATTATATTTTTATATATAAAATATTTTTTAAATAAAAAATATAGGCTCGCATGCGAACAAGAATTATTTGGCTCCAGTTCAAATTCTTTAAACTCGATCTCGAACACTTTTCGAGCCAATTCGTTTGGCTCGTAAGGTGACTCGATTCTTTTGCATCCCTAGTCTCTCTCATGTTTCATAAAGAACAATTTAATTTACTTTTCTTTTCAAATTTTCAAAAAATTTAATTTAACAGTAAAAATTAAATTCCTTAATTTTTAACATTTTACAAGAATTAAAAAAATATATCATTTAATTTATAATTTGTTAAATTGAAATTTACAAAAAGTATTGATTTTTTTTTAAATCACACAATATATATTTATTTTAATATTATTCTAAACTAAGTGATGGACAGATGTGGAAAAATTTAAATTTGCCGATTGAATTTATTTGGATGAAATATTTAGATTTTACATAATAGTATCATTTTTTCAATTTTTTTTAATTTATCAATCATAATTTCCAAATAAAAACATGCATAATGAAAAAATACGCAAAAGTTAGGCAGTTTTTCCCAATTACTTAATGAATTCATAAAAAACAAAAATTATAAATGACTAGACTAATGTGAAATTGTTAATATATCATTCACGATTGGGGCAAAAAAATCCATTTACATAGATGGAATTTAATTTTCCTTAATTAATAAAATAATTCACTGACCATCTTTAAATAATTTATAAAAAAATAAAAATTTATTTAATTTATTTATTATTTTAATTTTCTTTTTTACTACTCTCTCAATTTAAAGCAAACCCAAAATACAAATCTCATAAAACAGTCTCTTTCTTTCAAATATCTATCTCTAAAAAATAATTTCACAACGAATCACAATCTCGCATCACATCAACTTATTATACCAACATAATCATTATATTTTATCTCAAAATCAATCACAATCTCATTTCTCATTCTCATTCTCATATCTAAAAAATACTAAAACAACCTCAAAATCTTTAAAATATAAAAAATGAAACATTGTCTTACAAATAATCACAACCTAAAATTTTTACTATCATCCAATATTGAAGGCGTTGCGCATAGTGTCGCATTTTACTATTTAACAAATCTAGTCTTTAAAATTTAAAACTGACATTTACTTATTTATTGTTCAAATTTGTGGTTAATTATGCAAGAATTATTTTATACACGGCACCATTTGAATTGATATATAATTAAGATACACCATAAAAACAACTATTTTAATAATATTAATCTTCTAAAAATTATTAAGATTTACATTCAGTGTACAAATATAAGATGAATAAATAAGTGACATTGTGAAAATTATCAATAGTAATATATATTAAGTGACAATACCTTTTAATATGTCACAAGTCATAAATTTTAGATGATAATAATTTTTATTTTGACATAGTATAACTTAACGGTAACAAGAATTTGCACTCTAAATCGTTACTATTAGCAGTAGTAATAGGTATGTGATAAAATTTTCATTATGATCATTATATTGTTATTATACACGTGTTACTATTTGTAAATAACGACAAGTTAAACACATTTCTTGTTACTATTATGTTTGTAAAATCATTATTCTAACAAAACAAAGGTACTATTTGGATATTTTTTGTTTGATTTTATTATGTGTTTATTGTGTGTTTTGAGAGAATAAATGTTAAAAAAAT
>JACGDI010003462.1:542717-553656 GCA_014898725.1 Jacaranda copaia | reverse complement strand
AAAAAAAAAAGACAATTGCTATGTTTGGGAATGTTTTCCTGGAACGACAGTGTTCCGGAGAAATATTCCCAAACAAAGCCAAAATATTTTTCTCACTTAATACACATAATTGATGACAATATTTGTGTTATCACATATTAATTTATCGCTATTTTATTTTATTTTCCATGTTGCAATCTTTAATTGTGTAATTTTCATAAATAATGTTCAACAACCTGACAAAATATCTATACTACATATTAATTCCTGATTTCTAGCTAGTATGTCTACCAACTTGCTACTTTTTGCCATGACAATAAATCAATTTCTTCACCAAATTTCAGCCTCACATATAAACCTTGCTGCACGTGCATAAAGTAACGAAAAATATCTTTAAATAAATATATAAATAAATAAATAAAATAAAGACAAGTTCTGAGGAAAAGATACAATGTATAAGGTGAGCTAGAAAAAGTTAAGCAGTCAAAAAAGGGAAGTATTGGTCATATCATATCATAGCCCTATTCCCTATTCCGACCCGGTCCCAACAAAACAACCTTTTCTTTTTTATCTTTTTAATTTTTATTTTATTTTTCCCTCTTTGGCTTTTCCTCGTCTCAATAAAAGCATAAAGTGATAGATAAGCCCTTTCAAGCTCCAAATGAAAATGATGTTACAATTTTCACTTCCATGATTGATCAATTTGGACCTAAAGGAAAAAAGCATTTTCACGACAACTAAAGATTGAATATCCGATGCATCATTGTCAATAGAAAATATCGTACGTACTATACTAAAGCATTGCAAATGCATACGTATATATATGTATCAATGACTAGTCTACATTTATTGTACTAATAATTTCATGAGTCGTGGAAAGTATAATTATTTGGTTTGAATGTTGTTGTATTTGTACGTCTAATTGGTGCAAGAAAGCATGCGTTTGGAGCAATGTTAGGGGTTTCCTTTTCATCCGTTCTAAGTTTGGATGTTTCTATTGATGATAAAAGTATATGTAGATACGTGATTTGTTTGCAATTGAAATGGGCTCGAATTTGTTTTTGTTTTTGTTTTTGTTTTCTTTTTTTCCTGTGGTGATTGTTTTGTAACATAAAATTTTGGTATTCTCAAATTAGGTAAGCAACGAGTGGAGTGGGAGAGTCGAAGTTAAGAAAAAAAAAATTTATGAACTTCTTTCTCTTATTTAAAATTATAAAGGAGACTTACCTCCACTTTTTTTTTTCAACAGTCTCAAGTCAAATAATAATAATTTAAAATCTTTGTTGTTAAAAAGTGCTAAAATAATTTAAATTTTTATTAGAATATGCCATTCATTTGATATGAAATAAAAAGTTGTAGAAATTGGAATGATCAAAGTTGAAGTAGGGTTAAATTTTGCGCTCTACTAGTACATAAATGCATCTAATTAATGTTTGCAATTACCTATTATTTTTAATATTTATTTATTTTAATTCTTTTTTTATAAGCACTCAAAAATTACTTTTGATCAAAAATTTTCTTATACCAAATATTTTCGTTTTAATGAATTCTACTTGCATATCTCCAACCATTCAATTCTTTTCTTATTTTGATTAACTTAAATTGCATTTATGAACAATTATAATTTAATACATAATATTAAAATTATAAATAAATTGAGCATACGCATGTGTACTATTTAAACTTGTCAACCCATCAATCCAATTATAAAATAAGTCAAATTGGATTAGTTTAAACCAATCATTTTTTTTTTAACTTTAAAGAGGATTACGACAGATTCCTCAATCACACTTAAATAACTCAAATCTATGATTGATTTATTGACATAAAATGAAAACTTATCACTGAGTTATCCATTTATTCCCAACAAATTGAATCAATTTTAAAAAATAAGGGCTATGTTTGTTTGTTTTTTTTGTAAATATTTTCTAACTTCCAAAAAAATACCAAACATTTAACTTTATTTCCTGAGTTACACTCCCAAAATAATTTTTTTCTACCTAAAATACCCCGAAAAAACATTTTCTACCTTCCAAAATAATACCAAACATTCAACTTCATTCTTTGAGTTATACTCTCAAAATAATTTTTTTCTACTCAAAATACCCTAAAAAAAAAAGCAAGGTGACACATCAATCATTCATATATATACATATAATATTTAACCTAAAATATATAATTTTACCCTACAAATCAACAAAAAAGTAATTAATTTGACATTTACAGTTATTTTTGTCTCCTACAAAATAATTTCAAATATACAATTCCATATTTTATGTTTTTTTAAAATGAAACCAAACAATTGACATATTCTCCCAATTTAGCTTTCAAAATGCTTTTTTTTCTAAAAAATATTTTTAAAAAATGCTAAAAACACAACAAAATATAATGGAGGTGAAATCACAATATTGGTACCACTATTTCAGTTAAAAATAAAGGGCTGCGCATGACTCGTGGGAGCTGCAATAGTAGGTCGGTCCCAACAAAACACCTAAACGACAAGCTATTTTCTCTTTCTATGAATATTTAATTCGGGACCAAAATGCCCCAAGTGCTGTTCTTTCACTAGTAAATGAAAAGGCAAGCGTGCTAGTACTTGATGGAGAAATTGAAAGAGGGACATTTCTGTCTTTTAATGCCGACATTTTAGTGCAGTGGATCAAGGTTAGAAAGGGATGTATCAAAAGACCAAAAAACCAGACATTTGGAATAATGATGGCAAAAAAGCTATCTGTGGTTCTTGTAGCAAAAAAATTGGTGTGGCTAATTAGGACAAGATCTTTTCGAGATACTTAGAGCGCATTTTGGTGAGTTTATAAATTTTTTAAAATATTTTATAAGATGTTTAAAAATTTATAAATTGATAAAAAGTATTTAAATTTTTTTTAAATAAAGAACTTATAAGATGTTACGAGCTTACAATTTTTTTTAAAAAAAGTAAGAAGATTCTAACTTATTTTGAAAATCTTAACAAGTTTTTTCATTTTTAACCATTTTAATTACAAAATTGTCATTATTAACATTTTATAAGCTCTAAGATCTAATTTTATTCAAACACTTGAACAACTTATTTTAAAAATAAGATCTAACATCTTATAAACTCTAAAAACATCTTATAAGATATAGAAGCTTATAAAATGTTTAAAATAAGTTTAGCCAAACACCCTCTTAAAATAGTAGAAAAATAATAATTACTTTTTTTAAAAAAAATTTGTTGTATTATTATTTTTGTACTAATTTAGACACCATTTGGCCTTGTTTTCTAGAAGTATTTTTATTTTTTAATAAAAAATTAATTATAAGTGTGAGTTTAAAAATAAAATATTATTTGGATATTTTGTTTAAAATAAAATAATTATGTAAAATTGAAAATGAGTTGTATATAAATATTATTTTATTTTTGCATTAAAAGTCGTGCAAATAAGAATATGAGAAAATAAAATATAAAAATAGAAAAAGAATATGAAAATGTATTTGAAAAAATGCATTAAGAATGAAAATATTGGTGATAATAGAAGAAAAATTGACAACTTTTTATTTCTATTTTCAGAAGAAAAAAAATAAAAATGAATTTTGAAAACAAAACCCGATGGGCACTTTATTCTTATTTATTTACTACTTTCCATGGCTTTCTTTTTTCTTCCTTTTTCTGAAAGGCTGAAGCAAAGTTCAAAAGCCATCATTTGGTTGCTCCATGCTTTCACGACTACAACGAGCTGTAGAGAGTTGGAGGGACGTAGCAAAAATTTTGAACAACGGGATGCGAATTTTTAGAAATTAATGATTGGTCCGTGAATTTTTCATAGTGAATTTTTCATAGTATTCTTACATTATGGGGATTTATGGGCTATTTGTAGAGTTTTTTTAGGCAAATTAAAATTTAATGTATTGATATAAAAATTGTTGTTAAGTGAACGTAAAATTCTTTTCTTTTTTATGAATTAGTTATCGTGAAGTACTATTTCTACATGCATAAATAATCATTAATTATTTCAAAAGTATGAATGAAGAATTGGTAACATACTAACATGAATGGTGAGAAAAGAGTTACTAATGATGAATTTTTAAATATGTTAGTGAGAGAAATGAGCTATGAACTGTTTGTAGAACTATTAATGACAAATTAAATTTTGGTGTAGTAATGAAAAAACTGTTGCTTATGAGCATATAGAGTTCTTTTTCTATACTATATATATGTATATTAAGCCGGCAATGGTTCAAGAAAAAATATTCCGACATTTGCTCTGACTTTTTTCAACTCTAATCAATTAATTTGGATGTCCAATGTCAAAAACTCACCTTTTCATTTAATCTTTTTATTTAATTGGATAAAAGTAAGAGAAGGACAACCAATGCAACAATCCCCCTTGACTATGATCACAAGAATATTCTGTTGCTGTAAAATATCCAATTTAAATCATAGTAGTTGTTCAAAGGGTAAACTCGCACCACAGTTCTATCAAGGTGCTAGTCACATTGAACTATTTCATTATAAAAATGACTTATTTACAAATTATTGCCACAAACAAATTCGATCTCATGATCTCTTCGTGGGAGTTAAGGGCCAAATCAACTAAATTATAAAAGAATCGCATCTGTCTAATTATTAAACCTCATAGCCTTTTTGTGGGAGTTAGGGGTAATTTGGTAAAACAACACAACTACAGCTACCAATGGGCTCAAGCCCAGGTAAGGATATAGTCATATAACATTATGCTAGTGGACTAATCACTAATCCCATTAAATTTTTTGGATAAAGAAGCTAGACCTGGCAAATGAGTATTTGCGGGTGTATTGAATAAATTTATTCACAGATAAAATTATTTATTTTTTATTGAGTATGAGATAGTGGATCTATTACCTATAACTATGGGTAATGAGCAATCTACGGGTACCCATAATAATTTTTTCGGGTACTCGTAAGTTTGAGTAAGTTTTTGCACGGTCTAAAAGAAGCTGTGAAATTAACAATTGTTTTTGTGACTTTAATTTTAGTGTAATTTAATGAGATGAAAGTGAAACCTATGCACTAGAAGAATAAACTTGCAGCTATCCCTAGTCTCTGACACAAAGCAAACTAATATATAAAATTTATGTGTTTTATCTTTTCCCCCCCCTAAACTAAACTAAACTAAAATAAAGTGATGGATCAAAAAAGTTAAACAACGTTTGCACGCGTCTATTGTCACACCTCAACCAAAATAAAATAAAGTTTACAAATCTCAACATCCTCGAAAACCACTCACCATATATATATATATATATATATATTGATGAGGACTATGTAATAATTAATATATTTATATATATAATGAGATGGTGTTTCATGATGGGGAGAATTCCACAAACTTTATTCAAATCCTTTAACCATACAATTTTAATGTCTTTTTCATTTGGATCCTTCTCTTTTCAGCATAGTATTATAAGCTTCGGCTACGACATAGCTCTCTCTCTCTCTCTATATATATATATTTAAAAGAATATTTTAGGTTTTCGTGGTGTTGTAAATGTGTTAAGAATACATATTATCGTCTCATGTCATGTTATTCAATTGAATTATAACTGCTAGATTATATATAATATATTAATATCTTTTTATTTTATATCATAAAATAAAATAATTAAGTGATTTAAGTATTTTATGTCATGCTATTCAATTGAATTATATGTAATATAAAATGAAATATTAATATTATTTTACTTTGATTCATTTGAAAATATACATGATGCACCATGCTGCAAGCTCAAGGATTCATTCATGTAATTAGCGGCTCAACAAGCATAAATAGATCTGTATTTGATGTAATAAAGATATGAACTTTAGAGATTTACAAGAACCATCCTAAAAGCATGAACTCGACAATAGAGAATCGGGTTTTCTATTTCAATCCTCAATTCATTTACTTTGCTTTTTAATTAAGAATAATAAAAGCATTCTTTTTTTTTTTCTTCTTTTTTTCCCTGCTTATGATTTATCATTTTAAAAGAGGGAATACTTGCATTTATTACTTGGTTCGAGGATCACCAAGAAAACAATATGAAAATTTCCACCAACTAAGAAGGTGATTGTGTGAATTTATAATTTTCTTAAAAAATTATATTAGATGGTTGGGATTTATGAAATGTTCTAAATTATTTGGTAAAATTTTCTATACATTTCTAAAATAAGATATTACATTTTTATAAAATTTTTGAGAAAAAATAAGGAGTTGGCAACAATTTTCTAAAATCCTAACAGATTCCTATATTTTAGTCATATTAATTACAAAAATTACCATTACAACATTTTATAAGCTCCAAAATATTTTTAATTAAAAATTCCAAAAATTTATTTTAAAAATAAAATCTAATTTCTTGACTACTCCAAAAAAATTTATAAAAAATAAAAAATTATAATTTTTTAAAATAAATTTAACCAAAATCCTCTGTCAATGTTTGAAAAATCAAACTATTTATTGAATAAAAAAACTTATCAATTTATGGTTCACTGGTTCAATCGTAGGTCGGATAATTGAATTGCGATATTATAATTACACAATATATATTTATTGTACACATTACGTAAAAATTAATAAAATGTCAAAATATAAAATATAATAAGCTTAAATGATATTGTCCAACTTCACAATTAAATATTATAATATGATCACCACAATTTAAATCTTTTAGCTTTAAAGTCTAAATACATCAATAATTTAATGATATCGGAAACAATCCTCATCATCTTCTCTATCCTCATCGCGATTTTTGTGGACTTGGTTGCTATTTCTAGCACTAGAATCAATTCCAACAGCAACATCATGTTTAATTTCTAACTTTCTGGCTATAGCAGATTTAAGAAACTATGACTTTTTCTAGCTATATATTTTATTGAGTGTTTTGAATAGCTTCCTGAGATGTACTTTAGCCTTAAGAGTATGTATTTAGGCAAAAAAATAATAATAAAAATGTTATTTTTGTCAAAAATTAAATGAAAAAAAGTAATAAATGAGCCAGTCCAATTCAGTTAAACTTTAAGCGGGTTATTGGTTCGGACGATCCAACCACTAATCTGAACGATTTTAACAAAATAAAATAATTTTTTATATTTTTTAATTTTCACATAAAATTAAATTGATTGAACAGGCAGCCGATGGTTCAACCAGTCCTACTATTTAAACTGGTTCAATTTTTTAAATAGTGCCCTCCACATATAATGTCTGGGTCAACTTTTCTCCACACATTGCTACTTTTACTTTTTAGTGGTACCATGGTGTCATAATGGTTATTGATACAATATTGAGTGGGACTAGTGGGCAGAACATGGGATTAGTGCTCTGATTTTCTAGCCATGCAAAGCTGTGTACTAGTGAATATTATGGCACCAACTAGCACTACATTGGAGGAGGCAGAATGCAGTATGGTGCTTTGAGTGTTTTCATCTAATTATTGCTATGGCTTTCTCAACTCCCTTATACGCATCTTCCTCTCATTTATTCTTTTCAATTTACAACCATGACTAATTCCATTCGTCCCTTGTCCGTGTTAATAATTATATATAGTTGTACAATAATAATGAGTGGTGGAAAATTTGAGAAGTAACTACGAGCTTGAATTAATATTATCAGACCTCATTAAATCAAAGTGGGTCAACTAGGATTTGAAAATTATGATATTTTGATCATAAAATAACTCCAAATGGGTTATAAAATGATCATATATGTGAATTTTTTAGTATAAAAACAAAACAAAAAGACATGTATACTGCTTTAATTGAAATTTTCATCAAGATCACAACCAATTTTTTCTTTTTATAAAAAAGTAGTTTGATTTTGAAGTTTAGATTGGTAAAGATGCCTAAGTAGTATGCTTCGAAAAAATCATAACCAATCAATTTTTCAAGGTCTTTAGATCAAGAATGTTGATTAGGAGGTTCGTGGGATTGGTTGAGCTTGCAAAGAAAGTGGATAAAAGGTCATGGGTCTAAGGGCCTTCTAGCTGCCCTTAATGGTTGTATGCTGGGATCTATGGAGGATTCTGTAAGTACAATGGATCTTTGAATTCTCAAAGCGGCTTTCAACTGGAGAGTGAGTTCACTCTCTCCTACCTGTAGTAGGGATATTTATAGTTGAGTATTTATATGGTCCAATAATGTTCACTTTAAATGGAAAAAGATTTAATTGTTATGTGTCTCAATCAGTTAGCTATGAAATGGGTTAATGAGTTGAATCCTCTGACTAAAACAAAAAGATATGAATTTCACTTATTGTTAGAATACTTGTGATAAGGGCAATAGTAGTGTGATCTTTTTAAAGGTACAATCAATCTCAATCGAAAATATGTTCTTATTCACTATTAAATCAAAAACTAACAAAATCACAAAAAATGAAGATATCTTTTACTGAAAATATTACATCTCTTTTTATGGGAAAGGAGAATATGAACAAAATAAGATCAAAATACAAGCAACCTAAATTGAGCAAAATCATAATGGAGTATGCTTCCAACAACTTTCGCACATATCATGGGCAAGACACCCATATGTCTCCAAACCCAAACAAAACCACCCATTTTTTGAGAAATGTTGGGTGGTGCATTTCATGTTTATAAGTGGTGGTTTAGGGGGCCCCCACACGCACTATTACTCTCTTTTAATTTGGTCTTCACTTGGGGAAACGTTACTTGGAAAATCCCACTACTCTCAAATATCCCTTTCCTTTGTCCACTACCAAAATATACCCTCTTTATCTTCTGATTTTTTTTGCACCTACCACAAAAACAAATCCTAAAACTCCTAACAAAACAAATTTAGCCCATCCATCTATCATATATATCTATATCCCATCCCCCATAGGAAAATGTTCATATATACATACATACACACACATATATATAAAATCATTATCATCATCATCTTAGTCCTCTCTCATTTGGCAATTAAAATTTTTTAATATTTTATTTTTGCTGATGAGATTGGAGGAAACTCCAAAACTTCTTGCATGAAAACAAATAGAGCCCATGCTCTAGAGTTTTTGTTTAGTTTTTTTCCCCTCTTTCCTTATGAGAGTAACGATTTGGTACATTTATTGTGCCGTGGAGTTTTGCACTCATGATACATACCAAAAATTCAAAACCCTCCAAGAAAAGGGTTCTTTTCTCCATTATTAAGGTATGTGTCATGACCCTTTTGCCACATGTAGCTTATTGCCTTCTTTCTTCACCAAGGATACACATTGTTTTTTTACCCCCATTTCTTTTTCTTTTTTTAAAAAAAAATTTATATCTTTTGTGTGTGTGTGTGTGTGTGTTCTCAAATTTGTTGTCATACTCGTAAGTGGTCATAGATTTTTTTTAGAAGTATTTGGGGATGGAAACGCATTAAATCATATTAAATATTTACTAACATACTAAAATTATGAGTTCAGTATTTAAGGCAGAATTTTAGCTTGAGATCAACTTTAGTTTGAAATCAAATTATGAAATCTTTTAACATTATAGCATCTTTTCTTGACTCTAAAATTATATAACAAATTTATTGATTCAAAGAAAATAAAAGTTTGCCGACATGACTTTCTCCAGCTAAATTTTGACTTGGGTTGAATTTGATCATTCTAATTCAATCAATTCAAACATTATTTTAGCCAACTAGCACCTTCTAGTTTAACTTCTAATTTTCAATGATTGAAAAACTACAAAATCAAGTGTAAAACTAAAGACATAATTTTCCAAAGATAATTTTATATGATCACATTTAATTACCAAAATCTTAAATATTCATCATACAAATGGGCTCGAACTTTATTAGACTCCTCATGAGAGTGACAATAAATAATGTGGTCCATCTTTTAGAAACTATGTGGAATAAATCAAAGCACTGATGATTTCTGAAATTCTTTTTTCTCTTTTCTATTCCATGCAAAATTCTTGAACTGTCTTAAGGAAAATGACTTCACCTCAATCTGCATTTAAGTTTAGTTGTAGTAACTGGGAAAAAGTTTTACCTTTTTTACTCTGTGAACTTTCATAGGTGTAAAGCATTTTTAATTCTCTTTACCAACCAAATATGATTAAGAGGGTGTGATTTCATTTCAATTCTTGATTAGCAAAAAATTAAAACTAGATTAATCAATTGTGAGAGTAAATATATATAATAACATTTATAATGTGATAAAAAGAGTATTTTTCTGTTGAGTATGAGGTAAATTAGTGTAATTTCATTTCAATTCTTGATTAGCAAAAATTTAAAACTAGATTAATCAATTGTAAGAGTAAATATATATAATAATATTTATAATGTGACAAAAAGAGTATTTTTCTGTGGAGTATGAGGTAAATTTCAATTCTTGACTTTGCCCATGGTCATCTAAAAATCTTCTGTCTCTACTTATTTTTATAAGATATATACTATTAGTGGCAAATAAAAGAAATAACAACTTGAAAATAAGTGAAAATTGTCGTCAATGACATATGTTAAGTGAATAATTTTTTATTATTTAACTAATTTTACTTTTTAAGTGAGGATAATTTTTATTTCATCACAATATAACAATATAATTTAACTATGACAATAACTAGTTCTTTAAGTCATCATTATAGTAATTAATGATACACGGATAATGTCAACTTAATGATAATAAAAATTATCATTATAATCACGTGTCACTAATTGTTAATTGTGATAACTTAAACCACTCATTCTTATCATGATTAAACTTGTAAAAAAATCATTATTATAATGACAAGATTTTTTCATCACTCAATATATATAATTAGTAACAACTTTTGCATGCGTTGTTAAATAATGTTTTGTCACTATTTTTTTTTTTTTTTACAATCTGAATTGATAAATCGAGAAAACCTGAAGCATTTAACATGATCTACATGAAGTGTTTATTTAACAAAATAATTTATATATTTCATTTTATTTATGATATAAAGATAAACTAAAATAAAAAATCTGAATGGAAATTGTAAGCCCCTC
>JACGDI010003462.1:525996-542667 GCA_014898725.1 Jacaranda copaia | reverse complement strand
AAAAAAGAAAGAAACTAAAAAGAAACAAAAAAGGAAAAATCAGGAAAAAAAGGGTTTCAAAAGTATAATGATAACAAAGCAATGAGCAATCACAAGAGACCAAAATGTAATGAGTACTCCTAATGAGAACACTCTTTTTATTTCCCTTTTGGATTGAAACCTACCCAAAGATGACCCCATCAATTTCCAAGTCCAAAATGTTATCATTCAAGAATCCCTACTCTGATTCTGTCCCTAATTTTTCCCACTCACAAATTAAAAGTCCAAATACCAAGGGCACCTACCCATCCATCATCTATCTATGTACTTTACAAGTATCCCACATTTTCTGTCTCAAAAACTAACCATTATCATGCAATCAGACTGCATCAACCTATAGCTAGTGCAGCCAATTCTAAATAAAAATTTGCCACATATATCATTAAGGCCTAAGATAAAGAAATATTTAGTTTCCAATGGGATTAATCAGTACTGCTGTTTTACTTAATTTTTTGTCTTTTGGGGTAACAAAACACTGTTGTTTTCATTTTAATTTGGTGTTTCTTAATATATACTAGTATCCAAAATTATATTCAGTCCATGCAAGACAAAGGCGAAGTATGATATGTTCTAATAAGATTTCATTTTAACACGAATGATATAATATGTGATGATGATTAAATCTATCGTTAATATGGATGATGCTATTCGTTTTGAAAATTATTCCACAAATACATATTTTTTGGAGGTTTTGTCCTGAAAAAGCATTTGAAATGGTGGAAAAGAAAGAATAATTTATAAACAGTTGCAAAATTTTCAACTCCTTTAATGTGAGATAAGATCATATATTATCATATATTCTCTAATTAAGAGGTTTAAAAAGAAGAAATTTGATCGAAAATGTCATCAATGCCGATGATTAAATTTATTGCTCGACATAGAGGTTTATAAAATTTATAATTTAATATTAGGATAAATGATTTTGCTCCTAACACACACATCACATGATTACGTCCACGTTAGACCAATCCTTTTAGTAAGTCTAAATGGGTCAAGATCTAGGACCGCCACCTTGCACATGATGAGCAATACAACATGGAACTTTAATACGTATTGTATCAACGTGGTGCATCAACATGGCAATTAAAGAGGAAGGCAATATAAATTTGTTGATTTTGAATACCTCTATGCATTTTAGACTAATCCACCTCAAAGTTAATGGATTGCACTGATTGGTTTTTGGCTCAATAAATTTTACAATATAAATATTAAAAAATTTTGTTCTTATAATAGAGTATATCAAGGAATGAGAGAAATGAAACAGCTTTCAAATTATATCAAAATTCCAATTTCCTTAATATGAGACAAAATTTGATATTATCAAATAAAGCGTATGAAATTCATGTATTAATTTTAGTGATAATCTTAGTTTATCAATTCAAGATAGATTCGAAAATTTTTAAAATCACCTTAAAATGAATTATTTGTTTATGATTCAAAAGCTACAGAACGACGACCAATATAGAAATACCTGTAGAATTCTTTGCTTATTATGAACTTTTCTATCCTAATTTTATTATTCTTATTTTCTTTTAAAAACATTCTAAAATAACATTTGATTTCTTAAAATGTCATTTTAAAGAAGTGATTCGACACAATTAACCCTCAATCCACTATTCTTAAGACCAATAATGTAAAATTACACAAAATCTTCAAATTTTCAATCTTAATCTAAAACTCTCAAAAAATTGAATCAAATACAAAAAAGAACTTTGATTTTGAAACACATGAAGCACTTTTTTTAAGCTATATTCTTAAAATCATTCTCACCATGATGTCAACTTTTAGCTTGTTTGTCCTATATTAAGCCAAATCATGAAGGGTAAAAAGAAAAAAACAAAAAAAAAAGAGAGAAAATCTAAAGTTGATATTAAAGTAACGATAGAGATGAAATTTTTGAGTAAAATCATATTCAGCTTTTTTGTTAAGTACCCTGTGGTTGTATTGGGGGCAGAGGACGACAGCAAATTTATTACAGTCCCAATTAATCCCAAGCAGAAAAGCTATAATCATTCCATAAATCCAAAACGCAGATAAGCCACACCCCACACATCACACACACACACACATGTGGGTGTGTGGCCCCATTTCTCCACCTTTGAGCTCCAACCGACCGTTACAGCTTATCAAAGCTTGACTGCTTTAGTACACAAAAGATTTTGGGACATTGCATAAGAGCAGCTGGCTAGAGATAGAGAGAGACAGAGATAGAGAGAGACCCACAAATAAAAATACTATCTTGATTCTTGTATAAAATGAAAAAACAATCTTTAAAGAGAGAGAAAATGTATTGAAATCTCTGCAGTGGTGAGGACTGCAAGTTCGAATTATTCTTCTTCTGTGTTTCATTGCTTTTATATGTATAATCCTCTCCCTTCATTGTGGCTCTTTTGGCTTCATTGAGATACACCCCACCCCACCCACCCCACGCCCTATATGTATTATGTATAATGTATCTATAGATGAGCTTTTAAAGATTGAATTGAATATTTATGTGGGGGGCAATTGTACAGACCCGAGGCTGCAAGAGGGAGCACTTTTAAAGTGAGTTATGTATCTCTATATATATATATGTATATATGTATGTATACGTATGGGGGGATGGAAGTTTATGTAAGGGAGAAAAAGCAAAAGGGGAGGGCCTTCACATTAAGCCTTTTACACGTGATAAAGAAAACATCAAAAGCACTTGCATGCGTGTATAAAAGATTCATTATCATCATCATCATCATCATCTCTCTCTCTTTCTTTCAATCTTTCCTTTCCATTCTTCTCAAGGCACACAGACACATACTCTTTTGCGCACTTTGAGTCTTTTCTCTCTCATTATTTATGCAATCTGAATTCTGAGACCACACCACAGAGGAACCCATCTTTATATCCCCGCTTTTTCCCAACTCTTTTTTCATGTGTCTTTAACTAGTTTGCCATCTTTTTGAACGTCTCTTTAAGTTGGTGATTAAAGCCCACTTCTCTGCTTCAAAGCTTAGATTCAAAAAAGGATTCAGTCTTTCATGGTTCATTCTTCATTGGTTAGTTACTTTTAACTTTCCTTTTTTTTATTTTATTTATTCAAGATGGGAAGTTCATTGGTGAGCTCAAGTTGGAACCTTTGAGCTCTTTAGTTGTAGAAGAAGCACTTCATGTCTGTGTTATCTCTTGTGGTGAGGTGTCATTTTCTATGCAGCAGTGAAATTTGGGTTAAGAGGTTGATTTCCCAGTGAGTTCTTCAATGTTTATTCCTTTGAATTCTATGGTTTTGTGTTATATGCGTTACTACTTGTTGCTTTTGGTTGCTCTTTTGTTGCTTTCTAGGCGTTTTTATTCTCTTTCTTGAGCAGTCATATTTCTGTCCTCACATTTATTTATGCTTGTCTCGCATATATATATATTTAATCACATTCATGAACACAAATAATATATATGTATATGCATGTATCTATATATGTGCAGTGTGTCTTTACTATCTTGGATTTATTCAAACTATTCTGTTTCTCTTCTGCAAGTCTTGGTTTTGGTTAGGGGACAAGATGAAGGGTGGTTTTGTCTTCTGGGTATTTCTACTATTTGATTACATTTCATTGAAATAATAAGAGTATATATTATTCTTATATTTTTGTGCACATGTGCATCATTTTTTAAAGAATTTATGTTTCTACTCTTCCTGATTCATCATATATTGGGTTCCCAACAGAAGCATCGAAGAGGGTTTTGAGTTCTTGGTAATGTTATCTTTTGTCTCCACATAAATGTAGTCTTGCTGCGTCTACACTTAATCTCCAAGGCTGCCCAAAAACGGATTCTTTTTTTCATGTTTTTCTTAATTTTAAAATCTTCCTTTTGTCAAATTCTCAGCTTTGACAAAAGGGTTTTTTCTATATGGGTCTTTGGGATAAAGAACACTTACCAAATGCTTTATTGTAGTTAAAATTGTATGTTTATGTTTTTTTCACCGTCTTCATTTATGGCTGTGCAATGAGTGAAGGTCAAAGAAATTTTATCTTGAGTTTTTTTTGGTACGGTGGATTTATTACTGCTGATTTGTGTTTTTCAAAGGAGTTTATTTTTGGTTTGGTTGTTGAAACATATGCGAGCTATTTTAGTTTTTTTCAACATTGCAACAAAATGGAAATGCCAGTGGCCTGCACTAAAAGATCTCCTTTTTTTCATGCCTCTCTTTTGCTTTTGCGTGTGGCGTTTTCCTGGCATTATTACCAAATCTCTATACTTGTATGCATTTTTAAATTAAGGCCATCTTGCTGACATATTAAATTTTCTCTGTTTCTAGATTTTCAGTGCATGGAGTCATTAATCTTTGAAGGGCTGTAACCAAAGGAAAAAACTGTTTCATATAGTCAGGAATATTTGCTGTGGACAGGTTCTTGGGCTCTTTTTACACATTAGGTTGAGTAATCATAATTACATCTTCATCATAATCATGCCTATGAGGCAGATGAAAGAGAATTCAGAACAACACTTTGTCATCAAAGCCCAGCCGCAGAATACCATGAATTCAGCTCAAAAGAACCCAAAGACTGCTCAAAATGGCAAAGGGCCACCAATTCAAGAATCCCAGAACACTAAACCTCAAAACCAGTCCTCACCTCCATCAAGAAACAGAGGAAGGAGAAGGGGAAGGGGTGGCCGGAAATCAGACCAAGGCGACCCGTTTATGAGGCCAAGTTCAAGGCCATGCACCGCTGCAGATAAGCCGCCCGTTGTCAGAGAAACTTCGCGAGCCATTGTACAGGCTTTGTCTAATGGATCAGTTGGGAATGGAGGCAGTTTATGTGAATCAGACATGGGATTTCCTTGTTCAAGCAAGTCTTTGACTTTTCCATCTAGGCCTGGTTTTGGGCAGCTTGGGACAAAATGTATTGTGAAGGCCAACCATTTCTTTGCTGAGTTACCAGACAAGGATTTGAACCAATATGATGTAAGCTACTTTTTCAACATGGCTTTAAATTTTGTTTTGAGGGGTACAATTGGAGCAAGAACAATTAATTTGAGTAGCTATAATACATAAACATTCTGGGCCCTTAAGCTGACATTCATTATGGTTATGAATGTTTCTTCTTATAACTCCTGGTCCTTTGCAGGTATAATTGAGTAAATCTCTGCGTTTCTTTTGTCCTTTTGCTTTTGTAGCATTAATGAGTCTTCACAGTAGGTTATCAGTATTTTCTTTTTGTTTGAATCTGTTTGTATATCTTCTGAGCCGTCTATCTACTGCTGCTTACAGGTAACTATTACCCCTGAAGTTGCATCAAGAGCGGTAAATAGAGCTATCATGGCAGAACTTGTGAATCTGTACAAAGAATCTGACTTGGGCATGAGATTGCCTGCTTATGATGGTAGAAAGAGTCTTTATACAGCTGGTGAACTTCCTTTTGCTTGGAAGGAGTTCACAATTAAGCTTATTGATGAGGAGGACAATATCAATGGTCCCAAGTAAATTTTTCTTCTTGTGACTGCCAATTTTGCCTCTTTTTGACTGGTTGCTTGAATTTGTGGAACAGTTTCTCTTGTGAGGGTTGGAATCTAAAATTCGAAATTTTGTAAGAGAATAGATGGATCTGTTATCAGTAAAAACCGCCAAATTTGACAATTGGCATATGCTTTTCAAAAAGTGAAGCCAATGTGTCGTTGGATGCTTTGTTTTACTAACTCTACTTCGTGTAAATTTCAGGAGAGAAAGGGAATACAAAGTAGTAATAAAGTTTGTTGCACGGGCAAACTTGCATCATCTGGGCCAATTTCTTGCTGGTAAGCGTGCAGATGGTCCAAAGGAAGCGCTTCAAATTCTGGACATTGTACTGAGAGAGCTGTCGATGAAAAGGTCAGAAAAAGTTCATTATACCATAGCCAAAACGAATATTGGCACCCTTTCATAATTGCTGAATTAGTGTAGCTTTGTTTAAAATATACATTTAGAAGAGTTCAACAAGGATCGAATTTATATCCTTGTCTAATGATTTTCTTTTTTGGAATGCTGAAGTGGTTTTATATTTGTTTCACATGCACACGTAAAAAGGTTCTGCCCTGTTGGAAGATCGTTCTTTTCTCCCGATATCCGTAGACCACAACGGCTTGGTGACGGTTTAGAGGCGTGGTGTGGATTCTACCAGAGTATAAGACCTACTCAGATGGGCCTGTCACTTAATATTGGTAATTGAATGCCAATTTTACATTTGGCTGCTCATATAACCAACAACATAACAGTTGTATATTCCCTCATTTAATATCCTGTCTTTCCTGAATTATAGATATGGCCTCAGCTGCATTTATTGAGGCTCTTCCAGTGATTGAGTTTGTGGCCCAACTATTGGGGAAAGATGTGTTGTCAAGGCCATTATCTGATTCTGATCGTATTAAGGTGGGTGTTCAGTTGATTTGACAGAACTGAGTGGATTATTCTTAAGCTTTCTCATGCAAATTTACCTTTACTTTGTTTCAGGTTAAGAAGGCCCTTAGAGGAGTAAAAGTTGAAGTCACTCACAGGGGAGATGTGCGAAGGAAATATCGAGTTTCTGGCATTACAACTCAACCCACTCGAGAGCTAGTGTAAGCTTGATTTGAACAATTCATAATTAGACGTCTATATACTAAGTTAATAAATGGTATATTTTCTTCCAGGGAAATTTCTATTACTAAAAGCATCTGCTCAAGAGATAAAAAGTATTAGTTGTCACTTAGAAGGGTCTGTAAATGAATATCAGATAATGATCGAGTGATCAGTTTATCTTATTTATGAACCAATCTAAATGACTTCATTACTTGGTCTGCTAGCTTCTTTTTTTTGACATGTAAGAATGATTTTAGCTATTTTAACAAAAACAATATTCTTGCACTGCTTGTTAACGAGCTGTCTGAACTAATGGGGTTAATCTGGTTTTTCTATATTGTTTCAGATTTCCTGTTGATGACAACTCAACCATGAAGTCAGTTGTTGAATATTTTCAAGAAATGTATGGTTTCACAATTCAGTACACTCATCTGCCTTGCCTTCAAGTAGGAAACCAGAAGAAGGCAAACTATTTACCAATGGAGGTCAGAAGTTTTTAGTTGGTATTTTTTAACTTCGGTCGGTAAGATTTATTTTTCTATAATATCTCGTTGACAGTCTAATTCTCTTCATTCCAGGCTTGTAAAATTGTTGAGGGTCAAAGATATACTAAAAGGTTGAGCGAAAAACAAATTACTGCTCTTCTAAAGGTCACGTGCCAAAGACCAAGGGATCGGGAAAATGATATTTTGCAGGTACCTGATGATTGTTACTTTTAGCTGCACCTCCTCCTACATATTGCAAGAATAAATTTTATGATAAACAGAAAGACATATGAACAGGAATTGCTATTCCGATTTATTTAGAATTAGTCGCTGTAATCTGAATCATGACATAATTGTTCTTTTTGTCCTCCTGACAGTAAAACTAGAGGTCAAATAAGTATGCAGATATCTTTTCAGTAAATTGAGTCTTAAAACTGTGCAATGGTGATTGTATCTATGTAGCCATAAAAAATTGGAAAATGGATTTAAATATGCATCAGGATTATTCTGTGGTTCATGAGGTTTGTAATATTTTTCTTGAATTGGCCAGGATTAATGACCATTTGACCTATTTTCTCTAAATGCAGACTGTCCAACACAACGACTATGAACAAGATCCTTACGCAAAGGAGTTTGGAATTAGAATCAGTGAAAAGCTGGCATTGGTGGAGGCAAGAGTTCTCCCTGCTCCCTGGGTGAGATGCTGCTACTTGAAACTTGCTTTTGTTTTCACAAAATGGTTAATGTTTACTCTCTAACTTGCATTGGCCACTTATCTACAGTTGAAATATCACGAGACTGGGAAGGAAAAAGATTGTTTGCCACAAGTAGGCCAGTGGAATATGATGAACAAGGTCTCACTTATCATTGTTTTATCACAAGATTATGTCAATTAACTTGTCCTTCCAAGTCTTGTCATGGTATGGCAAAATGATGGTCCCTGGTTTTCTATCTGACTCAACTATTGTGATTTTATTACACAGAAAATGATCAATGGCATGACTGTTAGCCGTTGGGCATGTATTAACTTCTCACGGAGCGTTCAAGATAGTGTTGCTCGTGGATTTTGTAATGAGCTGGCCCAAATGTGTCAAGTATCTGGAATGGTAGAATATCCTTCCTTTTGCGCATTGTTTTCCCATCTGCTGGATAGATGGCACAAACATATGCACTACTATATAATCTGATCAATAGGACTCACATCTTACAGGAATTTAATCCAGAACCAGTTATTCCAATCTACACAGCCAGGCCCGATCAAGTAGAGAAAGCTTTAAAGCATGTTTATCATGCATGCATGAATAAATTAAAAGGAAAAGAATTGGAGCTTTTATTAGCTATTTTGCCTGACAACAATGGGTCCTTATACGGTATGCATTGCAAAAAGTAGATGATTCTATTTCCAGTTTTGTGTTTAGCTTTTCAATTTTCAATACTATAATCAATTTATGTCATGATAGGTGATCTGAAGCGAATATGTGAAACCGATCTTGGTTTGATATCCCAGTGTTGTCTTACAAAACATGTCTTCAAGATCAACAAGCAATATTTGGCTAATGTATCCTTAAAAATAAATGTTAAGGTGAGATATATTGTTCTGATTATCCAGAATATGGCTTTTTGTATTGCATAAACTTTCTGATGGTTCATTATCTCATGAACAATCATAGCCTGTACTACTTACCTTTGATTCATCTTCATTTGTTTATCTTATTACCATTTCTTTCCTAAACTTTTTCAATCTTGTTGAACAGATGGGAGGCAGAAACACTGTTCTCTTGGATGCTATAAGCTGCAGAATACCATTGGTCAGTGACATACCAACAATTATCTTCGGAGCAGATGTAACACACCCTGAGAATGGGGAGGAGTCAAGTCCATCAATTGCTGCTGTACGATTTCTTACTGAATCCACCCTAATGGCTCATCTTTGTAAGCTATATTGTTCCAGGTTGCTAAAATCTCTTCCTAAATGCAGGTTGTAGCTTCTCAAGATTGGCCTGAGGTCACAAAGTATGCAGGATTGGTTTGTGCTCAAGCTCATAGACAAGAATTGATACAAGATTTGTACAAGACATGGCATGATCCCGTCCGTGGTACAGTGAGTGGAGGCATGATCAGGTTTCTTCTCGTTCCCTTCTTCTCCACCTTATATTTTGTCTACTTAAATTGGTTATTTACCCGTTTATACCTAGGATTGTCTTTTGCTTTGATAACTACATCCGTTCTATTTTTCATTTATTTGCTCACTTCCACAGGGATCTTTTGGTTTCTTTTAGAAAAGCAACTGGGCAGAAGCCTCAGAGGATAATATTTTACAGGTAAGTATAATTGTCTTATTCGCTAACCTATATAACGTCATAATATTAAATTGCAGGTAGTTGTCAGAAACTTGTCATCACAGGAAGCTGCATCATAGTTTTGTTTTCTTTCTTGTCTTTATAAGCCTAACTAATTGCTAATATTCTCGCACAGTTCTCACTTTATTGCCATCAGATGCTAACACCATTGATCTCAAAAATCTATTATTCCACTTCTCCCTTTCAATCTCATGAAACTCAGTCGAACTAACAGATTGATCATCACCACAATCAGAACCCTGAAATATATTGCATAATTGACTGATTCTTATTATGCTCGACTTATAATGCGATTGGAATTATAGTTGTCCTTTAGCGGCGAGTATAACTTCTTTCAAGCAAAAATTTTCACTGATGGAGTAATACAAGGGCAGATGCATCCTTATACAACTTCTCAACTTCTTTCCTCATTAAGAGTTCCAATTGACCATTGATGACCTTTTGTGCTAGGTTGTCCTTTTTTGATCTCAAGTACTTATAGACATGCTTAAAAACATTTAACCTTATACTTTTTCAACACTGCATGCCATTGCACGCTTGTCTGAAAATGTTTATGTGTTTGGTGGAATAACATAAGCAGGGATGGTGTGAGTGAAGGGCAGTTTTACCAAGTCCTATTGTTTGAGTTGGATGCTATTCGGAAGGTTAGTTCTGCACTAAAGACAACTATCTTACCTTATCATATAAATGGCCCTCATGAATAAGGTCTTATGCAGGCGTGTGCCTCTTTGGAGCCAAACTATCAACCACCGGTGACGTTTATTGTAGTTCAAAAACGGCATCACACCAGGCTCTTTGCTAACAACCATAGGGACAAGAGCAGCACTGACAAGAGTGGAAACATATTACCTGGTAACTTCTACGTATTTTGCAGAGCGTGACTTTCTTCTAACAGCATGCAATGAGACAATGTGAACTTCGTTTCTATTTCTCATTCTTAGTCGGATGATATATCTTTTCCTGCAGGCACGGTGGTTGATTCTAAAATCTGTCATCCAACAGAATTTGACTTTTATCTTTGCAGCCATGCTGGAATTCAGGTAGAAACATGGTTCCTATTTTTTTCGGATTAACATGAATAGCAAAAGAAGGCTGTTGCTTTTGCATCCTGACTAGGAAACAAAATTAATCTTTTCCAGCATATAAGAAAATTCACTTTATGGGGCTTTAACATCTATCTAATCCACAAAAGCTTGCCAATATTTTGCATATGCTTACTTTTAACATGTATTTAGGATTTTAAGTTGATCATAAGATAGAACTGTTCTTTAACTTGTAGGGAACAAGTCGGCCTGCTCATTACCATGTACTCTGGGATGAGAACAATTTCACTGCAGATGGAATTCAGTCGTTGACAAACAATCTGTGTTACACATACGCAAGGTGCACACGTTCCGTCTCAGTGGGTAAGTTGAGACATATTTCACAGAATTTACTTCGCACTGCTTCTTGTGGTTGGTCCCTCTTTGGTGCATCTCTTGATATGAACCATGCTCAAACTAGGTCAGTCACCCTAAACAGCCAATCCCCCCTTGACATAGAAACCAGAAGTAAGCTGACCATAACAATTAAGACAACTAGAGTTTTCTTGAATTGATCATCTGAAGAAGAATTAGGCCAAAAATTAAGATACATATTAGAATTTCCCAAATTTCCATTTAACAGAAGCAAATGAAAGGCTTTCATAGAGATTCTCTTAGAATCAAGAACAAAGTTCTCCTTCTGTACATGCTAGATCATAAATTACTAACTGCATCTGTTACAAGACATTTCAAATTTATCCATACCACCTTAAGAGTTTCAAGGAATGGGATTAAGACTCTTGACACACCTTACCTCTCTTCCTTTTAGCTAGTGGACAACAAATGTTTCAACTAATTAGGAGGCTAAAGGTTGGCTGGGTTCATATTTTAGTAAAGTAAACGCAAGGCCAATGTGTGGATCCTCTAAGACATCAAAGGAACATTCATTTTACTAATGTAGAACTGCAAGTATAACTTAGAATTCGACTTATGTCCTCAACATAAAAGAAGTTTTTCAACTTGATTTAGAAATGATACAATGAGTTCTCATGTTACAAAAGCCTACATAGTTACTATAGTCAAAGTTCACATCTCCGCAAAACCTTAAACCCAAGTAATCACACATTTATTAATTTTCCCTCAATTGCATAGACATCCATGCAGGATTCATACTATAGCTTAGACAACTTGAGCACCAACCAACCATCCGTTTATACAACTTGGATTATTTATTCTATTTTCTATTCCATCTCCTATTCCAACGTGTCTTATTTATGCCGAGTGTATTTGATTCTCAATCAATTATTTTTGTAAGAAAATTTTTAGTACACATGTGATATATTTATATTATGGAATAAAAGATGGAATAGCGAATAAAATAGATAATTTAATCCGCCGTTTATGCCTTTTCATCATTGATATTGAAAATGCTTAGATTTTTAATGTTGTCAAAGACGATTTCAGATCTTCTTCATCCAAAATAATGGTGATTTGTTTGCTTGGCACAGTTCCTCCTGCTTACTATGCACATTTGGCTGCATTCCGGGCCAGATTCTACATGGAACCGGATGTGCAGGAAAGCGGCTGTGGCGGTGGCAAGGGCACAAGAGGAGTAGCTGGAGAGTCCGGTGTGCGTCCTCTGCCGGCGCTCAAAGAAAATGTTAAAAGGGTAATGTTTTATTGTTGAAGAAAAAGGGCGTCGTTCGGAGAGGAGAAGAGTAGCTGAAATAGGCCAAGTAGCTAGCTAGAGTTTAGTGATAGGGGTTTTCTATTCATCGCCTTTTCTTTGTATATGTTTGATGATAAATGCAGTTTAATTTTGCTATTGTTTTGAACTTAGATCGATCATGTAAAAATTGGCTAGCTTTAATTTAATTTAGTTAGTGTAGTTTCTTCTGTTTTATGGTAACTGAAGGCAAAATTGTTTTTTTAGTCCCACAAAATAGGGGGAGTTTGTAAGAATAATCCTTCGCTTTACAAAAATTTTAAAAAATTTCAAATTTTCAAAAAAAAAAATGATGAAATTGGGCATAAAATTTTATTGTTGTTAAAAATTTAACGGCATTGGCCACATGTCCTACACATGATCGTTAGACAGTTTTTTTGAAGTGGAGTTCACATGTAAAGTCAGGTTGTGATTGTTTGTTCTCTTGTTTTTTATTTTTCATTTCTTAGAGGAAATAGTGAGATTTTTTTGGTTTATGAGATTGAAATTTTTTTTACGAGGGTTGATTGTTTGTAAGATAAAAGTGTAATGATTACAGTTGATGTAATAAGTAAAAATATAATTATTATAGCTAATGTGGTAGGTGAAAGTTATGAAATGGTGATTAGTTATAGGTAAAAATATAATTATTATAGTTGATGTGGTAGGTGAAAGTGATGAAATGATGATTAGTTGTGAGATTTTTTGTGAGAAAAATTTGTGAGATAGTGATTGGTTATGAGTTATGAATTAAAATATTGTGTATGTAATAATTTTTTTATATAATATTTATATATAAGTTTTTATTGGATTAAAATAAAATTAATAAAATATCCTTTAGAATATCTTATTATACGCATACTAAAATATAATAATGAATTTATGCAATGACTTTATTAATTGAAATTTTAAAAATTTTAAGTTTATACTAAAATAAATGTGTATATACTTACATGTGCAGAAAATAATGTTATGAAATATTAAATATGCGTGCGAATAATTATATTACTAAAAAATAATTTTATTTAAATAAAAAATTTGACATGTAAATATAAGTACATATTATGAAGTAATTTTATTTAAACAATACAATATAATGTGTACATATGATTATATATTATCAAAATAATTATATTATAAATAATTTTGTTTAAATAAAAAATATTGTGTGCAAACATAATTATGTGTTCAAAAAATAATATTATGTCAATATTAAAATATACATGTAAATAATTATAATGATGATGTGTAAATATAATTATATATTATAAAAATTAATATTATGAAATGTTTAAATATGCTTGTGAATAATTATAATATCAAAGTAATTATATTTAAATATAAAAATATTACGTATGGATATATACGTACTATGAAAATAATTTTATTTAAAATGTTTAAATATACACCAAAATAACTTTATTAAGAAAATAATAATATTTTAATACAAAAATATTATGTGTAATCATAACTACACATTATGCTATGATTTAATTTAAATGTTAATATATACATGTACATAATTATATTATGAAAAAATTATTTAAATATAAAAATATTACATGTAAATATAATTATATATTATGAAAATAATTCTAAATCAATATTAAAATATTATGGGTAAATGCAATTATATATTATGAATTAATAAAGTAGAATTAAACCTTATGCATATAGGTGGATGAAAAAGCAAGAGAAAATTTTCAAAAGTTTGCTTGGGACGAAGAAATCCATTTTTTGAGAGAAAGAAAAGAAATTCTCTAAGAAGAGACGAATTCATTTTTGGAGGGAAATTTCAAATATGGAATAAGGAGAGAAATATTTTTTGGAGAATGAAAATTTATCCCACAAACAAGCAACACTCCTTCATTTTTTCAATTCAAAGAAACAAAATTTGGGAAAACTTTTCACTACCAAGCACAACCTAATTTTTTCAATCCCACAAGATAAGAAAGTTTATAGAAATGATCCTCACTTTACAAAAATCTAGGAACCATACGTGTATTTAAAAATAAGATATTATAATTGATCTTAGACATCTATTTATATTATAAATATAATTGAGATCATTGCACGTGGCCATTAGTCTACATCTTCGATAAGAGAAGAAACATGAAACACCCATGGAGTAACAATTTCCTATTTACAATCCCCAAATCTAAATGATTATTTTCCATCATAAATCCTAAATTCCATTTTAGAAAAACTTCTCTTTAATTTATGTGTCTACTTTTCTTTTATTGTTTCCTCAATGAAAGGTGTTGAATATTTAAACAAGATAAAACAACTAAAATAGTATCCTATTCATATAAGAAGAATAGTTCAATTATTTTATTATAAAAAGCTCTCAATAATTTAGTTTAAATAATCATTCCATGCTCATATGTCAATTAAAAAAAACAATTATTAACAAAAAAGATAATATTATATTGTTTTTTTTATATATATTCATTCGACACATTAAATCATTGTATACGAACCATGACAACAAAAAATCCTTAACAAAATACTTATAACCAATTCATAAATCGATGATTCCTATAACTAATTCATAAATCAATGATTCCTACCTTAGACATGGTCTAAACAATTGAATAGATGCACTAGCAGGTCCTAGAAACATTGTCAATGTAACTCAAAATTTTTATTAGGCAAGAAATGTCAATATTTAAATGAAAAATAAAATAGGAGATTTTTTTCAAAGTGATAAGAGATAAATTGTCAAGATTTGAGGATTACAAATAGAAACTTGTTGTCGTGCGAGTAGCATGTTCGTTCACTACTTTTGAAGGTGCAAATCAAGGACTACATGAGCTAACTCCATTAGATATTTTTACGAAAAATGGGTTTTCAAAACCAATTTTTTAATTCCTATTTTTTAAATTTGGGGCTTTTTAAAATTTTCTAAAATGAGAGATCATTTTTGCAAATCTTCATATTTTATGGGACTAAAATAACAATTCCTCCAAAAGGTGCTAATTAACTGCCACGCATAGTGCATGTGACTAGCTCTATTAATTTTATAATGGAAAAAGGGTTTTGAGACCAATTTTGCCATTTTATTTTTAAATTTTGGGATATTTTTAAATTCTTGTAAAGCGAAGGATTATTATTACTTACCATTTGTCCCATAACATAAAGTAGCTCTAGAGAACAATTATTTTACAACTACGAACTTGTTAAGTAAAGAATTTTTGGTCGAATTTTAGAACATGAGCTACACCAATTACATACTAAAGATAATTTATCTACAGATTAAGGTACATAAATACATGTTCCACAACAACATATTATGAAAATGAAGGCACATACAACTTCTAAGGAAGCTATAAATGATGGGATTATTATAATTGAGGCGAACAAGTTATGAAACTAAGTTTGACTAAGTTTCTCATATAAAGTGAGAAATCAGAAGTTTGAATATAACAAACTCTTTATTGCATGTGTATAAATAAAAATAATAATTCTATTTATTTATTTTTTAAGTGAATATGTTTGGTTTTGATTAACACTGTAATATTAACATTATTGAAAGCTAGCATTATTCTATTAATTCTCTTTTGCTTGAATTATTAATTTTATATTTTTAAAACATTCAGTTAATTTACGTAATTATTTGATACTTTCCACAATCCGTTTAAATATAATTCATTTATATATATGTCATATATGATTGGCTGTGACACGGCAAAATTTAATTTGGGTTAGAATTTTCCTTGAGTGGACATAGGCCTTGGCCCTTGGTTGGGTTAGAACCTACATTTTGAGATGTAATAAATCTAAATCCTATGGGACATATACCTAAAGGCAAGAATCTATTATAAGGTACAGAAATGTATTAGAGATTTGTAATCACCATAAGAAATTAAGTGCATCATCTACTATCATTTTATAGCTAATACTATAAAATTGTAGCTTTAATTATAAAATTAATTTAATCAAATTTAAAATAAATACTCTTGTAGCTAAACCTCACTAGGACCAATTCATGGCTGATAATTATTTATATAAATATTAGTTTCCTAAGGAGAATGCATAGTTATTTTGATGTGCTTCCAATAAATAAGAATAAAGATTGATAATTAATAATTTTTATTACTTGCTATTTTAATTATAATTAAAATATATAATTATAATTTGTAACTATAACTACTAAATTAATTTCATAAATTTATTTTATTACAATTAATAAGATAAGAATAAGATATATCACTATTTCTTTTTTGCTAAAATGCAGCATCCAAACGGTTGATGGTGAGTCCAAATCATGGACAACATATAATAAAAAATAACGACATTAATTTAAATTTTTTATTTTAATTGATATTTCATTATATGTTCTATTTTGATACACGTTAAGTGTAATTAATTCATAATATTAAATATTTTTATAAAAAATATTTAATATATCTAATATTTTATTTATGTTACATAATAAAAGATCAAACATCCAATCAAAACATAGAACCCAAACTAAGAAAAAGACAATAAGAGA
>JACGDI010003462.1:463840-512634 GCA_014898725.1 Jacaranda copaia | reverse complement strand
ATTTTAGAAAATGAACTTTGTATTTTAAGAGTGGAATTAAAAAATATATATTATTTATTTATTTAAAATTTGAAAATTTAAAAATATATTGGAAACTTGCAACCAAACAAAGCCATAAGGTTTAAAAACACCTATTACAATAGAAAAGCGAATTCCCAAGAAGCCTATATATATTCAAACTATGAGAAATAGTTGATTTTGAGTTCACAGTAAATAAAGGTCCACGTTGCAATCGTCTAGAAAGTTCACTAAGCAAGCATGGGGTTGTGGGTGTGGATGGGGCGTGGGCGGCGCTGGTGGCACTGCTCTTAAAGCCTATTGTAAGCAGCTTTTTACTGGGAATTTAAACAAGGCATGATAAGTTCGTTACAAGCATATATGCCCCCCACTCCAGACTCTAATAATGCTATCACAAGCCTAAGTACTCTTGTCATCGCTCTTAGCCTGCCTTATTAGCATGCAAATCCAAATTCCTTTCTAATATTATGTAAGTTTTTTCCCATTTTTTTAAAGGCTCGTTTGTTTATGAATTGAAGCATTTTATCAACATCTTTTAACAAAATAATTTTTGAAAAGTGTGGTTGTGAAATGTGATGGTTGTTTATTTGTGTTTTGGATTATAGATGGAAAATGAATTAAGAGAAAATTATTTGTTTATTTGAATTTTAGAAGGGGACAAGAAGTTATATCAATAGTTTTTTTTGTTGGATTGATATAATGAAATTAATATCTTAAAATTATTTATGGGTAGGAGAGAAAACATGAGAGAGTTGGATATTGGAGAATGTGGATAAAATGAATTGGGAGGGTATTTTAGGCCTTTTTGAGTGTATTTTGGATAGTAAGATTGAAAAATGTGATAGATTGTTTGTTTGTATTTGTTTATTTGTGTTTTAAAAGTTGAAAAATATTTTGTGAATTTACAAACAAACAAGCCCTTTTAATTTTGAAATTTGTACGTGTAAATTTGTGTGCAATGCCACTTGATCAGCTGATCAGTGAATCTAATATTATGTAAAAAAAAATTTACAAATATAAAAAATATTTTCAAAAGTTCTTAAATTTGTTAATATTTTAGAATTATTTCATACTTGATATGAGTTCAGAAAGATTGCAAGAATATACAATAATCTTTAAATTTCCCAACCCAAAATAAATAAGGTTACTGGCTTTGCAAGATGAAAGTATACCCCCTTGAAATATATAAGGATATAGAATAGTCTAAAGAATTAAAGACATTTTCAAGTAGCATAGCTTTCCTTCTCGCTGGTTTTCTTTCTTTCTTTCTCTTATTTTTCCCCCCATTTTATACAGATTTATTTCTGATGGACAAGGTTGATGTTACATTAAAAACGAGAAAACCCCCATTCCCCATTCCTTTTTTTTTTTCACCTCAATTGAAATGAGTACGGAGAAATTAACAATTTTATCCTCTAAATTAATCTACGACATCATTTATCGAATATGTATCAAAGAATATTATCATTATATAAAAATATAAAGATTATAAAATAAAATACTGATATTATATAATCATTGATAATTACATTATATATATATATATATCCAAATGGTATGAGATTGAATTTAAGGCTTTGTCTTAGTATATATTATTTTCTCATAAAGCTTTTCCATTAGGGAAGTACTACAAAACGTGAAGCTATATTTTCTAAGGTCACAATCCAAAAAACAATAAATCATTTGAAAAAAATGCTTTCATCCTGATAACTCTAATCTGAATTCCTCAAAAGTCAAATCATAATATATATTTACCTCACATACTCAATGCAAAAAGAAAAAGAAAAAAAAAACATAATTTCACTCTACTAATATTCTATGAAAATTTTACTAATTAACATCCACAGACAAAAATAAAATGAAATATATTTTTCCCTTCTAAAACAATCTTCAATCACTTCTCAAAATAAGATAAAACTAAACATACCTTGTACCTTACATCTTCACCCCCAAAATATTATTTTTCGAAACATATTTTTATCCAAATTTCTCAACAATATAATACCAAACAAACCCTAAATCTACAAAAGTTGACTTGTCTTGAAGAAACTTAGGCAAGAATGAATACTCAAAGAGCATCTCAATTTGACTTGTCAATGAGTTCAAACCCGATTTGGTTGCCACATGCAAAAGAGCCTACATACATACATAGACAACAAACATTTAAATAATTAAGGAACCAAACTGCAACTGCAGGATGCCCATTATGAATGTTGTTGCATCTTTTTGTAGGATTTACCTGTCTCGTATCAGACATGTGATTTTGAGCAGTAAAATCTATAGTTAATCCCATGAAAAACACACACCAAACAAACCCTACAAGCCTACGATACTGTGGTCCTAAATTGTGATTAAATACTAATAGCTGGTAGGGTGACAGAGTTGATGGCTGAGCAGAAAGAGGATAGTAGACAGGTAGCAGAGTAGAATAGAGTGGTCCTCTGGTCATCACACAGACACGCTACAATCAGTGTAGCGATACGTGTCTTGACTCCCAATCATCTCTCACCAATGCATAATTTAAGCCGCGTGGGCGTGGCGAGTTTTTAAATTTCTAAAAAATATTTTATACTAAATTTAATAAACTTTTTTTTAATATAAAAAAAATCTATGAATAGGAGTGTTCATGATTCAATTTAAATTGATTTTGGGATAAAAAATTAAAGGTCCGTTTGATTTTATTTTTAAAGGCCATTTTCATTTCTAACTATTTCTAAAAGTTGGAAAATTAGTTATGAAATGGGAATAGAAATTGAGATGCATTTGAATGAAATGTTAGAAAATAATGATTGGATATGTTACAGGGTTGAAAAGCATTTTAATTTATATCCTTTTATGTTTAAAAAAATTGTTTTTTAAAATATATGTATATTTTATTAATTTAAAAATAATAGTAGTTATTTTATATCAAATCAAAGTTAAATTTGATTGATGTGTAATAGGATGATAAGATAGATTTAGAAAGGGTTTTGAGAAGAAAATATGTACTTTTTCTGGAAAAAATTGTGAGAAAGTATTTGTTTTCAATTTTTATTCCTAAATGAAAATGAAAATGGGCCATGGAAATGAAACCAAACAAATCAATCCAAACTATATAATATATATTTGATCGGTTTGAATCTATTAGATTTTTATTGTAAATTCGATTCAATTCAATCGATTTTAAATTGATTTGGATTGAAATAGTTAATTCAATTTTTTAATTTAAATTTTCAATTGAAATATTTGACAAGTTACCATTAATAATTAAACTAATTTAATCAATCAATTTTTCAATTTCATTTAACTATCATATCACACTAATCTTGTGGAACTGAGTTAAATTGTATAAGAACACGCAACTATAAAGTTACAAGTCTATAATAATTATTTCTATGTGTTTGATTTTTGAAAGTAAAAAAATCCTAGGTTTACTATATTTACTTTATTTATGTATTTTACAATTAATATATATAAATACTACCTTATTAGTATATAAATTTAGTTCGATTTGGATTGGATTGATTTTTGAGATTAAGACCAAAAATCAATCCAATCCGATCGATTTGTAGAAAATAAATTTAATTCAATTCAAAAAAGTTCGATTTGATCGATTTTCAAACTTTTGGATCGGTTCATTGATTTTTTTTGGATTGAATTGGATTGGAACACCTCTATCTACGAATTCTCGAAACTCATTTGCTTAATGTATTTGAATTAGGTATGATACATAAGAATATGATAAATAGTAAGTTATTGTGTATCTATATATCTAATGTTTGTTTGCATATTTTAAATAACTTGATATCCCACTTTAATTATTTATTTGGCATGACTATCCCATTAGGTAATATATACAAATTTCAAAATTATCCTCACATTAACTAAATTTTTCCATATTTATAAATGAGGGGTGAAAAGGTCTTTTGACAAAACATAACTTATTTTCAGCTGAGGTTAGAAAATATATCACATTGCAAGGCCTTGATATATAAGTTAAGTTTAGCCTTAAATGCATGTCGGCCCACAACTGTATTATGGGTTTTTAAAAATAAACCAAATACTGAAATTGAGTTAGAGTGTGTATCTATCATGCAATATCAAAGCAAGCAAACGAGCTCAAAATAAAATCTTATAAGATTTTTTCTAGCCCTTAGCCCACTGACTTAAATCTCACATACAAAGTGTAAGGTTGATGAGTTCAAGCCTAACAAACTCCTTATATGTATGTGTTATTACCAAAACAAAAAACAAAAAGAATTGGTGATGAAATAATAAGATATAATAATTATAATTAATAAATAATCAAGTGATAAAAGACTTTGCTTTGTCACCTTAATATTTTTTACAAATTAGATAGTATACAAGAATAGTACATAAGTTATTATCATTAACAATTAGTAGCATACCTATTTTGACAACTTAATGCCAATAAAAATCTTACCACAAACAATTGAGTCATACTATGGCAAAACAAAAATTATCATTAGTTAAAAAATATCATTAATAAAAAAAAAATATTATACTATGGCAAAACAAAAATTATCATTAGTTAAAAAATATCATTAATAATAAAAAAAATTATCTATTTTTTTTAAAAAAAGTACTTTTTAAAAAATAAATATTGCAAATTATTGTCACTTAACAAATATTGTCACCTAATACATGACATTTTTTATCATTTTTATATCACTACAAAAAATTATAATATTAGTGATAAAAAATAAGTAACCATATAAAATTATCATCAAAGATATATATTAAGTGGCAATTTACTTTAATTTTGTTATTAATGATACTTTTTAAGTGAGAAATTTTTTTATTTTGTTACAATATTGCTTAATAGTGATAAAAGCTAATATTTTAATTTGTCAATATTAATAATTAGTGACACATTTATAGTGACAATTTAGTGGCAATAAGAATTGTCAATATGATTTGTACCAAAATTTTCATTGTTGTCACAAAAAGTATATCACTAATTATTAATTGTGTCAATTTTTGCGTTGTCACTTATTATTTTGTCACTGATTTTCTTTTCTTTTCTTTTCTTTTTTGTAGTGTATTGCCATTTATTATTTTGTCATCAATATTCTATTTTATGTAGTATTATAGATTCAAAAAAAAAAAAGATTTTTTTTAATGAAGAGCTTTTAACTTAAATTTTTTAATAATTTTTTATTTTTAATTATATTAATTATAAAATTATTATTATCATCAATATTTTATAAGTTGCAAAGTAAATAAATTTGTTAATCAAATACTCCTTCACATAAAATGAGTATTATAGATATTTTTTATTTTTTATTATTTATACACATACATGTACATCAAAAATCCATTCATATTTGAACTCCCGACCTTTTATATTAAATGAAAATTTTATGCAATTGAACCACACCCCACTCGACAAGATTATAAGTAACTTTCACCCAATAAATATTATTGTAAGTGACCAGTACGACGTATGACCCTCGTATACCCGGCCCACAAACTAATTTGGGAAGTCCCTGGTGGGGCACTAAAGTACATCATCAATATGTTACATGGACTCCAACACGATTATAATGTTAATATATTATAACACTTCTACATTGCAAAATGATCAAGAATCAACTACTTTATATTTAATTCAAGTTATAAATTGGGTTGATTTTTGTGTAATACACGACCCAATCGACATTTCATATTTAAATCATTTTAATTTTATATTTTAGTGGGATAATAGTCACCTATTAGCTTAAGACTCTTCCTTAGTGCAAAAATATTTATTTATATGAGGTTCTTCATTCAACAGTGATTTATCTCCCAAATAAGCTTTAATTGTTCTCAAGTTTATTTTTTCCTATGTTCTGTTTGCTGCATCACTTAATTGATCTCATCCATAAGTAACCTCGGTAGCAATCGGTCAACGTGAGTAGGGAGCAGATGTATCTATATGCAGTTAACTAAACGTTTATATCAGTTTCCAATCAAAATAGTTCCTGAAATTTATGCACAGTCAAAAGCTTATAAACGAACATTGATTCGATGTAATGATTGAAGGTCTTCATATATGTTATTTGTTTGAAATTCACATATTGTATAAGCTAATATCCATTGATCCTCAAATTTTGATATAAAAGTGTGATTTGCAAAGAATTCATATACATTAAGCCTCCCTATGATCATGTCGAGAAGTCATCCAACATAGCTTTCTTTTCTGTCGATGAAGAGAAAAAGGCTACCAACTTTATCTTTTGCTTTTGGTTGCTACTGAGATGTTATGATTACAGCTGCCTGCGGTTTGGTGGCCAAAAAATGAATGATTGATGCGACAGTCGGTTCCTAATCTTTAGGCAAATAGGCTTTGATGTAAACAAAATTTGTGCTGGGAAATGGATCAAATGCTCTTCAACTTATTATAAGTCTCGATGCAACTTGCTTTTGCACTCCCGAATATCCTGCAAAACAGACTTGAAGGGATTGGGTTAGTGCAGTAAAAACCCTCCAATACTTATATTAAAATTTGGTAGTGCGTAAATCAAGAAGAAAATAATGCGGAAGTTGTATTATTACCTCCTTTTACCTTTGGGCTTTACATATATATACATATATTGGATTCATTCTCAATAGGAGTCTACGTCTTCATCCTTACTAAGATCCAACTCTTAGAACTCTAGTACGACCATAATTCCTTGCCTTGACTGTGTCGGGCCATTCGCAACCTTTTTCACATCTATGGTTAGACGGTCTTCGTGCATTTTCAGGCTGCTTGATTCCAACCTAATCTTTCGCCATGATTCAATACAAGTTGAAGCCCATCAATACCCAATGGAGTCCATCAATACCCGAAGACAATGATAGATTCCTTGGATTTACTTGTGATCAGGCTCAAAACAGTATTTATAGTAGTGGAGGCCAGGGCAATAATAATCCAGCAAGCCCATGTCTGTTGCAGCACATGACGTAGGCACAATAAACGGCAAAGAATATTACAGTGATTCTACGGAAAGAAATTTAAAAACGGTTACCTTTACTCACTCCACCACCAAAGATAAAGTGCAAAAACCACAAGTTTACAGTCACAATTATAAATCTAACCCAGCACAAGAATGGAATCAAGAACTCTTGTTTTCTGCTTTCCCGCGGATAGTAAGAATAATTAGCTGGTTTGTAAATCTAACCAACACCACCTTAACAAGGTTGTTGTGGTTCTGGGCTTAAAACCCGAATTTTGGTCCTAAACAGAGGATCTAAGCTACCTAATGTTAACATTACAAAGTCCTACGGCTACAAAATCTGGGATCTGAGGGAAATAAACCGGCTGAAATGAAATCTATTCTTGTCCTGAGCTTTTTGATCCAATAACGGAGCTTGCATGGGTAAGCAACAATTTATAGATGTTCTCTGCTGATGGACGATCACTTGGGTTCTTCTCTGTACACTGATGGTACAGTTTAGCAAGAAATCTCAGGGTTTCAGATTCATTCTCAAGCTCCCGGTCAGATTGAGCCAATGCCTCCAGTTCCTCCGTCAGTTTAGGCCGTTCCCCCATCTGCATAGATTAAGGCGTGTTATGGTTGTTTCAACAAAACTTGTCCTTGAAGCAAATAAACACAAGCATTGTTTCCTTGGGCATAAGTAACTCAATCAAAAGAAAAATTCAAAACTACGTAACTTCAGCATATTCAATACCACTGAGTTTTGACACATCTAGGAACACATCCTCCAACCCACTTTCGTTCCCAAGGCATGACTTGCAGTTGGGACGGTTGTTCTTCCCACTGGTCTATTGTTCACATCTTATAGCTGATTATTACATGCATGTATGAGTGTAACAGAATAATAGCAGCATACCTGCAGAAAATTGTGAATTTCAGATTCCGGCAACCCAGAATAAGGGACTTGTAAAGTCAACAATTCCAGAAGCAGGCAGCCAAATGACCAAATATCCACTTCCTATGCCATTATGAAACAAACCATGTTAACCAGACTGAATAAAGAAAGGATTTGTACCATAAACATTCGTATCTTTTATAAAGAGCAAATTACCAAACAACTAACAGAGAAAGAATCTTACCAAACCATACATGTCTTGCTTATGCATTGTGCGGAACACCTCAGGAGCCATCCATCGAGGAGTCCCAACACAAATATCAGGTGGAGGTATTCCAACATGTGCAATGCAGCATGTATGCAAGTAAGAATGGAGTGGAATTGCCCTATCAAAATCACAGATCTTCACAACAGGCGTGCCATCCGGCCGCTTCATCTCAAGATCAATCAAAATGTTCTCGCTTTTTATGTCACGATGAATAATGTGTTTAGCATGTAGTTCTGCCAATGCAAATGCTACGTCTCTCGCAATAGATACTGCCAACTCCAGCGCAACATGCTTCTCACCATCATTTGATAGTTTCTCCACATAGTTCTGTCAAATTGAAATAATAAGTTTGAGATTAGGCACAAAACTCTATCACGTGGACAGATAAACAAGGATGATTGAACTCAAAAGTTTACCCTTAAGGAGCCTCCTTTTATGTACTCCATCAATATAGCAGACTGTAATGTGCGACCTCCAGAAGTCCCATCCGCAGTCAGAGACCACTTGGATGATATCTGATGACCATAAAATTCCACAATGCAAGAATGCTTCAAGACACTCAACATCCTGACTTCCCCTAAACAAGAGAACTCAAAGTTCCTGACTTCATCAGCAGAAGCCCCACTTACGTCGATCGTACGCACCTGCATATTGCCACATTACTGATCATTTCTCATAGCATGGTCTCATGGTCTGAGTCAAGAGGAACAATTTGCAAGAGATTCAAACAGAACCCAGAAACCATGGGAAATGACAACAAGAGATAATTTTCGAATAACGAACAGCCAATAATGACCAACAGAACAACAAAGACTCAAAAGTATATGAGAGTTCGTACAAGGATATGATGATATAAGAACAAACACAACACATACCTTCACTGCAGCCTCGACTGATCCAACATTACAGTGCATCAGAGAAGTGGATCCCAGTTTCCCAATCTCATCACATACAGAGAGAGAAGGAAATGGACAATTAGGACTAACATCATGATTAACCACAAGAGCATTGACCCGGCTTAAGGGGATATACCTAAATGAAAAGCATATTATTAGAAACTCAGAAACAATGCTTTAGAAACAATTTGGATTTCATAATCTGTCATACACAAATCATGGACTTCAGATATGTGCCTGATACCACAGAGAGAATTTCTCAATGGATCACTGAAATGTTTAAGGATGTCATGGGGCACTGCAAGGCTTACAAGGAATGGGAGCTATTGAAAAGAAATTTGAATCACTCAGAATCAGTAACAAGTATTGGCTTCAGAAAAGCGAGATCTCGGAAAGAATGAAACGAGTAGATTTTCACAGCTAAAGCATGATGCATCCTGAAACAAGAAATCCACTTAACAAAACCACTTCTCTAATAATACAATCAAATAAACACAAAATTCATCTTCCAGCCCTCCGCATCCAAACCAAAGCTATTCCTAACTAATTTCCGTGCAAATAATATCATCATTCAGAATATATAACTACTATAGCAATTTATATTCGCTAACCTGCAAAGGTATTCAGGGTCATTTTCCTCCCTGATGTCATGGGGATGGCATGCATCAACTATCATGCGAATCAATGACTCACCCCTCTTTATAAGGATTACATTCCAGGCATGTGGCAAAAAGTCCAAGTAACCGCGGACAAGCTCGCAAGGGATTCTAGGCTCCATGCGGTCACATAGATACTACAGAAGATGGAGGACAAAATTTCAACTCAATAATTAATGCATTGATTCAACTGGAACGAAAAATAAATATAAAATGTACCTTCATCAGCAATGCTCTATGACGGCAAACACCAAATTGCAGACCCCCAATAGGAACTACAATAGAATTGCGTCCTTCCTTTATAGATCGAAGAGACTTCTCACAGATATCAAGGAAAACAGTATCTTCTACTGCGTCCACACTCTGTTTATTTGTTTTATTAGTGTCACCACTGATCCCAGTGGTACATGTACAAACAAAAGGTTTACTGCAGTTTGCACCTGAAACAGCTTTCCGTGTCCTCTGAATAACAGCACTTTTATCACTTCCTCCAAAATGATCTGATACAAAAAGCGCAAGCAATGCTGCAGTTTGCAAATTATCGATTGCATAATCTCTATGTTCATTGATAGAACTGTTCATCTGCCTAAACCGACGCACCAATGCTTGAGCAGACAACAGAACAGCATCTAATTCTTCATCCCTTTCCCTGATTACAAACTTAAATAATTACGACATTTATAGTTACTAATCAAATATGAATCTCTTTTACCGCCTTTTACCGGAACAAGCCCACAACATGACTGTATGACTATTTATTCAAAACAAAGAACATTTAAAAGGAATAGAATTGCACAATTAGAAAGCACTTACCGGTCTAGAAGAATCACTTCCCGCAAGTTAACATCCAAATTTTTCTCATAACTAGCCAATGTCATAAACGGTCGATCTCGCCCTGCATCATAGAAACCATCAGGTAGATGATCCCCAACTCCACAAAATGATATTTCACTATATTGGCGTGACAGGTAAGAAGGATCATTGGTTGGTCTCAGGGATTTGGTGGGCTTGGGATTATCAAGTTCCTTCTCTGAATGCCTTTTTGACTTTAGGACACACTTAGATGCTACAGAAGATGAACCTTCATCCAGCACCCCAACAGCTTTGGAAAGAGATCCCAAAATTGGATTAGACTGGGAACCAACAGAATCAACTTCTGAACAAGAACATCCATCCACAGACCCTTTCCTTGCAGTAAAATCCTCATTTACTGGACTGCTAAGTGGGTTTCCATGCACCCTCCCTTCTGGAAATATATCTTTGTTATCAAGCTCTGCATCTACAACAAAAGATAAAACTTCTGATGGGGCATCATCACTATGATCAGATGCTCTACACGACATGCATTTTTCCGAAGAGCTTTGGCTCATAACATCAACTTTCCACTTCCTGCAGCTATTCAATCGCTCCTGCCGAGCTTTTGTTTGCAAAATATACCGACGTTTCCATCCTTTGGCCCTTCGTGCAGCTAAACTTCGATTATTAGGAGATAATCCACTCAAATGACTTTGTGACGCCACATGAGAACCTGCATCGTGGCAAACAAGTTAATTAGGATAGTGCTATTCAAAACTTTAATGTACAGATCAAGAGGGAGCACATAAACATGTGTGTGTGTTTGTGTGTGAGAGAGAGAGAGAGGCGTCTTCCTTACAAGGACAATTATGGATCTCCTGGATGACACCTTCATACACATCCATCTCAGCAGATTCATCATTGGATATATTCCTGCTGTTGCCCTCTAAATCGCAGCATATCCATGATGGTATTCGACAACCATGTATTTGATTGTGCTTCAATAATTTATTTCCAGAAAAAGAGAAAAAAAGGAAAAAAAAAAAGAAATTCTATATCATCCTTGCGATAAAATAACAGCATAAATATGAAAATTTGATTTGAAAATGGGTAAAATAGGTTATAAAGATAAAAAATACAGATCCACATTGCAATAGAGATGCTATCAATCAGTCTATCTCTGAATTGATGTTAGTATCATGTGTGCATACCTGAAGATTTAGAGTTTGAAGGTTATGCATTGATTCGAGTTCTAAACACCCTAAAGAAGCCAACCGGTTATTTGACAGGTCCAAGTACTCCAATCTTTGAAGATTGGAAAGTCCAAAAGGTAGCTCAACCAACTTATTATTAGCAACTTTCAGAGATATCAACAAGTTCAGCAAAGTGATTTCATCTGGTAAATTCCTCATCTTGTTAAACGAAAGATCCAAGTACTCCAAATTATTAAGGCAGCCAATTTCTGGGGGGAGGTATCTGCAGAAAACAACACACATGAAAATCACTACTTTCTCCAAACTGATGCACCAACACACAGGCAGAATTCACATTCTACCTCCAATAACTACTACTGCATATTGAGGAATTTATTTATGATTCATATACATCAAGAAACTACATAGCGATCAAGGTTATCAATAAAATGCTTCCAAGATTGCATGGGAAGTGACAGCTGCAAACGATGTCTCTGAAAAGAGTAGTTCCCCAGGGCAGGGAGGAAAAAATAGCATATGATTTTCATTTAAGACAAGAAAGAACTCATTTGGCACACTACCTCGCATCAACTGGCATTATCTCACTTTGTTGGATGCTTTAAGGTTGAACAAAAGATCACAGATAGAGGAGAGAAGTAAGGGAGGAGAAAAGAGAGAGGGAGATAAAGAAGGTTCCACACGACCTTGACGCTAAAGATTTTCTTGGGGAAACAAGAATGAGAAAACAGGGTCAATATATAGAAAACTTGTTAATTAATCCTCAAAAGTTTCATCAAATTGGAAAGCATAGCAATATTAGTCTTCTGATTTATGCATAGTTACAAATGTTAAAAACCTCTATTCCTATATCAGTCAAACATGAAAGATTTTCCATTACTTGCGTCAACTGTCACTGCAAACATCAGATACTTTGCCACCTAACTTCCAAAACTTGGAATCACATAGGCTTTGTTTGTTTGTCAACCCCCAATTCATTTTCCAACTCCCAAAACTTAAACAAACAAACACTACACATTCCTCAATATTACTTCCAAAATACAAAATTTATTCCCAAAAAATCCCTACTATTCCCAACTCCACAACATACCCTAAGGCACTATATATTCTTTCATCACTACAAATATATATACATATTACCACTCACACAATCTATATATACACACATAAATAATTTTAAAATACTCATTTCACCCCACAAACTCAACAAAAAATCATTAATATGACATTTTGTCCCCCCCAAAACACAAACAAACAAATAATTTTCTCCCAATTCATTCTCTACCTACATCCCAATATACAAACAAACAACTATCACATTCCCCAATCCTACTTTCCAAAATCCATTCTCCCAAAAAATTTTGGGAGAATGCCCCAATTCACATTCAAACAAAGCCATAGCTAAAGATTAACGAACAAATGTCACGCATGATAAACCCAATATTCAAGTATGCTTAACATGGGCCACTAGCTAATAAAAGAGAACATGTTCTAACACCCAATATTAGCTAAAATTAACTAGCATAAGATATTGATCATCATCTTTTTTGAATGTCATCATACCAAAGAAACAGCAAATATATACACTTCCATGCATTATACTAGTTTATGGTACTCGCCGAGCAAACATGCACAATAAACCATCACAGGAAACTATTACCTTATTGAGAAATGACAAACAGAGAGCCTAGTCAAGCTCTTAAGCCCAGCAATCTCAGTCAGAATGGGGAAAGCAGATGGCCTGGGTGGGACTCTACTGAGCTCCAGCTCTTTCAAATTCCCCAATTTACTCAGCTCCAACCCACTAACGCCCGGCTCTGTTACTTTCACCTGCAAGCATTCCAGCTCAACCAAATTCCTGAACTCTCCAGGAAACAAATTCACTTCATTTCCGAAAAACTTGAGTGTTCTTAAACCCTTAAGCCTCCCGACAGCTCTAGGGATCAAGTTCAATACATTCTTGTACATATACACCTCCTCCACTGTACTTTCCTCGCAATTAATCAGAGAAAAATCAAATCTTTTTCCAGAAACATCAATGATGGAGTTCAAATTTGAATCCTTTTCGCTAGAATTTTCCCCCAAAGCCTCCAATTCCTTGATTCTTTCCGAATTCTCTTGCTTTTGGAAGCCGGAAGTTGCAATATCCTCCAATTCCTTAACCTGCATTATTTCTCTTCAATTTTTGGGACTTCTTTGGCAGAAAATAAATAGAAAGCCCAATGAAGTTAGGTAAGGCGAAAGGAGTGAGAGATCAGTGAGTATAACATATGTATGTATAGATACAAGTTGAGGAACGAGTGTATACGCGTATAAATATAGTATTTTGGGGAGGAGCGGTCATGAATCCCAGACGGAGAGAGAAACCCTAAAATCTAGAGGGGCAAGCGAATGGGGGAAATGCGGAGTAATATTTATAAGTGCTGGTTGAATTGAAAATTCGGGGTATTGTTGGGGGTATTTTTGAAATGTCGGAGATTTTGTTCCTTCGGTTTCACGGTCCTGAGGTCAATCCGCCCAACAGGAAAATGTGTTCTCCAAGACGCTTTTGAAGTGTAGGGCCCGTTTGGTTTTGTTTTCATTTCTAATTTTTATTTTTATTATTTTTAAAATTTAAAAAGTTAATTAATAAAAATAAGTTGAAAATAAATTTATATTTAGATAAATTATTGAAAAAATAATAATTATATTAGTTTTAATAAATTATAGGTAGAGATAAATATATAGGTCATTGTAAAATATATTTTGAAAATAAAAATAAAAATAAAAATAAAAATAAAAATAACATTAAGTAAAAGTATAATAAGTTTTATTTTTAAAATAATAAAAAAATATGAAAATAGACTTTAAAAATGAAGCCAAACGAGCCCTTAAGTTATGAGAAGAAGTCGAGGAAATTACTCGGTTAATTGTGAAAAGCAACTGGGAATATATGCAATATTATGCATTAACAGAGATAAATTTGCATTCCAAAGTTCGTTTGCAGTTAAAATTGTTTTAGACATAATGGGTTAAGTTTAATTTATCTTTTCCATTTAATAATATAAAAACTTTAATCACCTGGACTATAATTGAATTTGAAGATTTTATTTATTTATGTCTTAATCTTTTATATATCTATTTCAATTGTGCGTGATTGGTGAATCTAAGAAATGGAGAAGCACTATCAAGCCATGTGAACTAGCAGTTGTCCCTAACTACTATCCCTTTAAATGCATTTATTATTGTATTTTTATATATGCACGTTTGATTTGAGTTATTAGTAATTTTATTTAATTTCAATAGGCGTTAAATTAGAAAAGATGGTCGTAAGCTTGTGTAGTGTAATGACTTGTTTGATAAGGTAAGTTATCATAAGTAAAATCATGAGATATTAATCTCCATTTCTTATTTGATTCGTGATATTGTGTTATTTTTCTATATTTATCTTCATATTTAATAGTTCATTTAATGTATTATTAGGTTCAAACCATTTGAGGTGTATCTCTAGATGCTCTTTTTCTAGATTTAATGGCACAAAGACGTATCGTGACAACAAGATTCGGTACGAGTGTGCGAACATTTTCATGTAGGTGCAACAAAATGAAATATAGGCACTAAAATTGAGCATATTTTACTATCAACAATAAGCGTCTGGGTGCATTATAGCAACATGGCTATCCACCATTCATACATGTTTATCAAGGATCCACATGTATCCTATGTACAACATGTCTATGTGCTAACTTGCACAATCTTAATGCTTAAGCATTAAGAGTCACAAACTAGGCATCGATTTGTGGAGCATTGCAATGTTAAATATGGATTAATTTTAAGGTTTTGCGGTAATTTCTCATCCTAAATGAGAGATACTTTTATCTTATTACATGTTAATATACGTTATGAGAGTACTAATCTCATATGTGGGTATGGAATTTGATTCAATCATTATAGTAGTTAAGTACAAGCTCAACATGTGCCTGGAGCTAATTTGCTATGGGCCTATCACCATAATCTTACATATTAAACATGACATTATCTTACTCGATCCAATTAATTCATATCAAATGCAACCTAATTATAATATTACATTTTTTCCATCTTTTATCTCTTCTATTAGCTTTAGTATTTAAAGGTTTTTGTTTGGAGAAAGAAGATTCCATACAAGATTAACAATTTCATGTTTTACTTGAATCAATTCGATAAAATATGATTCAAACTCAGAAAATTGAACATAACTAAAAGAAAATCCCTATGGACAAAGAAATGACAAAGACATGTACACAACACTTGTCTAAATCATACAAATCAAGGGCAATCATATATGGAAAGCATACCACATCCAATTGACATCACAACAAAACGCAAGTGGCAGCTTAGCCCGAAGAAGGGCTATTCTCCAAGGCATTAGAGATAAATACAGCTCTCAAATAGTTTTTGTCTACGAAGAGGGACCGAGAGAAAACACAAACATACTTGTCTAGCACATGTCCATAACTGTCGCTGTCCAACATCTTATTGCCCCGGCCCAAATTTAGCCACTTTGTTGCATCTTAACCAACACTACATTAAGCTATGCTGCCCAGGCGCATATCGAATATATACATAGCAGACAAGACTAACCAAGTCACGAGCAATGCACCCGTGGGTTGGTCATAGGCAATTTTATGAAAATGGCAATACGAAGTCGGGACGGCGGGATTTGACTCAATCCGAACCCGTCCCACAAAGATTTTTCATAGTTACTATTTGCCATGTGGGATTTAAAAGTGAAAATTCGAACTCCACCCACAATAAAAATGTAGAATCTGAAACCTACCTGATCTTACCCATACTTAATTAATATTTTCTACTTTTTTAAAATATCCACTATACAATTAACAAAATATTATAATTTTAACTCAAATATCATATAAATTTCACATAAAGCAAATAAATAGAAAGCTTCTGAGCATTTTCTAAACATTCTAAATCTACTCCTGGGTACAATTAACAAAATATTTTAATTTAAACTCAAATATCATATAAATTTTATATAAAACAAATAAATAGATAGCTTTTGAGTATTTTCTAAGCATCCTAAATCTACTCTTGGAAATCACGATTATGATGAATGAGAGGAAATATATATTTTTTGTAAAAAATTAAATTAGATATTAATATATATAAGTATTTTGGGGTGGGTTCCTATAAACTCGAAGTTGATCCTACCTGCACCTAATAAAACCTGAACTCGATCCAATCTGCTGTGGGGTGAGTTTTCTATCCACCCCAATCGAATTGGGTTGGATACCCGCAGATCGGATATAAATTGCCATCTCTAATATGAAATGAAAACATAAAATAAACAACATGAAAAATTTAAGTAGTTTAGCTAAATTCTAACTATATTCGTCAGAGAATTCTGATCACTAACTTAAAAGAGGTGCCTTTATAAAATTACAAAGCCATTTCAATTAAGTAACACGCTTATCTATAGGAGTAAAGAAAATAAGATAAGAAGTAAAATAGAGTCCTGATTAAACTTGACCTTCAAGCATAAAATTAAATGCTAATCAAACTAAAACACAAATTAAACTTAAAATAAATGAATTCATGAAGGAACTTATCCATTAACAGGGGCACAATCAAGTTAAATTAAGTTGAGTTTGAGAAAAATTCTAAGCTAAAGTTTGAGTTCAAAACATATATATTAGGCTTAAATTCGAGTTGGAGCTTGAATACTTTGAACTTTTGAGCTCGAGTTCAATGCTTTTCAGCTAGATTAAGTTTGAATTTAAAAATTAGTTTTGAGTTCGAAATTTTTAATGTAATAAAGTAATAAGAATAATAACATTTATTAATTCATTATTTTTACAATTTTATTTTCTTTTAAGTTTAGAATTAATAATATATTGTAATATATTAGTAAAATAATATTTACATTAATAATATTAAAAATGTTAAAATTATATATAAATGCATGAGCCATTAGACTTAAATATAACCAATTCAAAATTAACTCAAATTAAAAATCAAACTATGCCTGTGAGGGATGCTTTTCCACTAATCATACTGCGGCAATGGAACGTAATCCAAACTTAATATAAACCAAAATTAAGACCCCCGTAGTTCCGCTATATATAAACCTCCATCCTGAGAATTTTTAAAACAGACTCCCATCAGTTTGTTTTACCGCGCTCTTATTCTTTCTGTGAAGCACACACTCTCTCCCTCGCTCTCTGAAACAAAAATGCTTGCGTTCAAGTAAGATTGATTTCAGTATTCACTTTGAAGTTCGATTGGTGAACGATCAAAGCTTATTTGCGTGACTGCTAATTTAGTTTCTTTTCCTCTTGGTTGAATTTTGGGCAACAGAGCTGAAGAGCACAGCCAACTACAGCTCGTCGAAAGAGAGGAAATCGAAGACGAAGAAGACTTGTTCGAAGCAATTGATAAACGTAAAAATCACTCACCAAGCGCGCACGTTTTTAGCGCATTTAAATCTCATAAGCATTGTGTCTCGATTTTTTGTGCATGTGATTTTTATTTTTATTGCAAACTCAAATTTAATGATTTGGTTATATTTTTATGCGATCCAGTTGATTCATGAAGTTCTCTGCAACGTATAGAAACAATGCTTTGCTTATTTAAGCGTGCTAGTGTTGAGTTTGGATGGAGCACAAAGTTTCACTAGATTTGCGTTTCTGATAATTATGCCTGAATAACATAATGATGTTTTCATGACCAGTCTATTTATTTTTTTTACACTAGAACCTCAAAAATGTGGTCATTCTACCTTCCACAATGAATGTAAAATCTTCTGTACATTTAGGTGAATTTCCTGATGGAATTGGAGTTCTATTAAATCCGGTAGGATAATATCTTGATGTTGTCCTTGAGATTTATTCTATGCCTTTTTTGCAGTGACAGCTCATGGAATCAATGCTGGAGATGTGAAGAAGCTGCAGGATGCTGGCATCTATACATGCAATGGCTTAATGATGCACACTAAGAAAGTGAAGACTGAATTGACTACCTTATATCTTTTGTATTCCAATTTGCATCACATTTAAACTGCAGTTTTTGTAAATTTACCAGAGTTTGACTGGAATCAAAGGACTGTCAGAGGCAAAAGTGGATAAGATCTGTGAAGCTGTAGAGAAGATAGTGGTTAGTGATTTCATTTGACAATTTTCACTAATTTTTATATAAAACTGTAGTGTACACTGATTCTGTCTGTGTTTGCCCTTTCAATTTACAGAACTTTGGTTATATCACTGGAAGTGATGTGCTGCTGAAAGTGAGATTTTAGTTCCTTTGAGCTGCTCCCTGGAGTAATTTAGTATTATTATGGTTGCTCAGAAGCTGATATAAACTATTGTTGGCTTTGCAGAGAAAATCAGTAGTTCGCATCACAACTGGAAGCCAGGCTCTAGATGAACTGCTAGGGGGTAATTACTGAAATCTCCTGTGTGCTTTTCACTTGAATCTCTTCGTTGTGTGCACACCATAACTCACTTTTGGCCGTTCTGAAGGTGGGATAGAAACTCTTGCAATTACAGAAGCTTTTGGGGAATTCAGGTGACAACTATCTTTCCACTGACTTAATCAATAACTTAGTGAAAGGTGAAATCAAGCCATTTTTAAGTTTCTTGCTGCTGATGAACTTGTATTCTAATCTTAATCAACATTTGACCAGATCTGGCAAAACACAGCTGGCGCATACGCTGTGTGTTTCCACGCAGGTGATAAAATAAGTGAAAGTTTTATCTCAAATTTGTTATCTAACTCTTTAATGAGGATTTTATCTATGTATTTCATTTGTTGGTCCATGAATAAGGAAATTAAAATCTGAATGGCACATCTAAGGATAGCTAGGTTTCATTTTCTAGCTCTTTGCGGCCTTGATGGTTATATTTAAGCTCACAGTGATGAACTGAAGTTTCTGTGGATTCGTTTTTTCAATTCTGCAGCTTCCTATTAATATGAGAGGAGGCAATGGAAAAGTTGCATACATTGACACTGAAGGGACATTGTATCCTTTACTGATGATCCTCCCTCCCATTGAGTTTTAGATGTCGCATAACTCTGCTTTATGCCATTAGACTAGAAATATATTCATCAATTCCTGTTTTCGGTTCTCCTTAACTCAAAACATTTGCAGCCGACCAGATCGAATAATACCCATAGCGGAAAGGTTTGGAATGGATCCAGGAGCTGTACTTGACAATGTAAAGCTAAATTTTGTGATTAAATGCTGTTGTATTCGTCAGTTTACTCCTGGTGCCACATTATCAGCTTTTCCCCCCCTTTTTGTGTATTTGGGAAAGATCATATATGCTCGTGCTTACACATATGAGCATCAGTACAACCTGCTTCTTGGTCTAGCAGCAAAAATGGCTGAAGAGCCTTTCAGACTTTTGGTGAGCTATAATTTAGAACTGTCGTTCTAATGATGAATCAGCTTTAGTGGTAAAGGGGCTGATTTGTTGGATCTGTGTTTTCAGATTGTTGATTCAGTTATAGCCCTCTTTCGAGTGGACTTCACTGGAAGAGGAGAACTTGCAGAACGTCAGGTCTGGGGCCCAGACTCTGAGCCACCCTTTATAATTAAGAAAAAAAATGTTGGCTTAAAAGCTCTAATCCTTCAGTAAACGTGAGGTCTCTATAGTAACACAAAATTTGTTTCTATTTCCAGCAAAAATTGGCTCAGATGCTCTCACGATTGATGAAGATCGCTGAGGAATTCAATGTTGCTGTTTACATGACCAACCAGGGTAAGCCAACCTGCATTAACCTAGTTGCACTTCTCCACTCTGACTTTACTTCATGCTTGAATTAAAGGAATACAAATTGCATTAATTCCTGATTTCATTTTCCCAACCAGACTCCATGTGGAGTGACTGCAAAATTTTACCAAGGCAGCTAATTCATTTTGCTCAACTGATGATTGCAGTTATTGCTGATCCTGGAGGAGGTGTCTTTATATCAGACCCAAAGAAGCCAGCAGGAGGGCATGTTTTGGCTCATGCAGCCACCATAAGGCTAATGTTCAGGAAGGGAAAAGGAGAACAACGTGTCTGCAAGGTGTTGGATGCCCCAAATCTTCCTGAATCTGAAGCAATATCCTTTCTTTGTGTTTATAGTTGTTACCTCTATTTTTTCCCACATCATTCACATGGAAATAAGTCGAAAATTTTGGCGTTCAGAATAAATACTAATATCTAAAAATATGGTCAAGAACTGGACAAAGATGCATAAGCCTGAATTCACTAAACTATTAATCCTTCAATCCTGCATGCATCACTTTTTCAGTTTTTCTTAGCAGAAGCAAGTTTTCCAGATAACTCCAGGTGGAATTGCAGATGCAAAGGATTGAATCAGCTGCAATTTCTTTTTACTGTTTGTTTGAGGAAATGCACAAGTGTGTTAATTAATATGATCCCTTTAGTTGCTACTTTCAAATGTATAGCTTTATGCCAAACAAATTTGCTTACGTGACTGCCGCACAAGTGCTATGATGCTACTTCATTCAACTTAAATATTTCACCGGCACTTCAATATTTCTTGCAGCTTGAAATGTGTATCAATTGGCCACAGCAGATATTACATGGTTAAGTCCTCAGCTTTGTTCTATCTGCTATAACAATGTACAAACTTAGAACAGCATTGATGAAGCAATGTTACAGATCGTCCAAGAAACCTAAGGACTAACTTCCGATTCTATCATTTGAACTAGAATAGTGAATAACATATTAGAAAAAGGTCATAATAGTCATCTAACCAATATCCCATGCATTAAGGCCTGAACTGGAAGTTCGGCTATTTTTATGTATTTTTCAAGGCCATTCAAATGGCATCACGTGGGAGAGTGAATGTGAAACAGAACAGTATGAAACATTTCCTTTAACGCCAAATTAAACTCAATCACAACACTGGCGAGAATGCAAGATCCATAAACCTCAGCAGCCATGATGACAAGTAATGAAGATCTTGATGTTAAAAGGAAAAAAGAAAAGGACAGATACAAGACCATATGAGAATGAAAACCTTGCTGCGAGGGATATCAATTGATGTTAGTTCAATAGTGTTGAGACCAATTTGCATCACTCCCAACTCTAGGGATTCCAGTTTTTCCTTTCCGAGACTCTTCATCTACCTTGAAGGTTAAACCACAGACCTCCCCCGAACTGTCTACTCTCGGCACAGCCTTCAACTCATTAACTGGATGCTCATAACTCCGTAGACCTCCAGAGGATGTAAAGAAGCATCCTGAAGGAACAAAAGAAAGATTTCCCTTAAGCCCCATACTCATAATCAAGTATTGCAACACTCAAATGTTACTCATTTTCCCAATTTCATAAAACGTGAAATCATATGAGACTAGATGATCCATCTTTCACCTCCATGGCCAAGAACCATTTAAAAGATGACCTGACCACATAAAATACATACAAAAAGCAACTATCTGTCATATAAACTTCCGCAAAAAAACATATATACCTTTTGGAAAAGGAGCAAATGCCTTGCCGCAACCTTGCTTCACAATTTCACCATCATTAGAAACAACCAGGTGACCTTCAGCATCAGTTCCCCAGAAGAAGGGGGCACTCCCACCAGCATCCTGTACCAGTAAAATCACTCTAGTATGTGTAATAACAAAGCCAAAACAAGAGATACAGAGTAATCTGCTAGAGATTAGAGAATTACTCACAGAGGCAACAAATGTGGATTTTGAAGTACTGTCAAACAGAACAAATGCAAATTTCCCTTGAATATCCCTCACCACTTGATCAGCAGGATATGGACCTCTGTCCCTCAAAGTCCTATAAGCCTCAATAACTATGATCACTTCATTTGCTGTCTTGTTCAAGCCATACTGCTGCTTAAGATGTGCAACATTTTCGATGTGGCCTTCGAACAAGCAGAATATGTCGTCTATAACTGCAAAAAGTCTGAAGAAGAAGTTGATAAAATAGATTAGAGAAATCCAATTAAATCCAATTGTTGATGAATAAGATGTCTGTATAAGAGTTCTCATAACACAATGATTCATACAGGTAAAAGAAGGCTTATGGATCAGGTGATCCCCACCAGTGCCCACAGACAACATAAATTAAATAATGATAAGAACTACTTTCCAGTGGATCAACATATTTATGGATCTTGCAGCAGGGTTTCTCACAAAAACCGGCAGTTGTTTAACATAGGAAAGAAACAGAGTAACCAAAATTCAGACATACATAATGGAGAAACACACTTTTATAAGCAATCTATTACAAGAGATAAACAATGAGGCTATGAAGGCATGAAAGAATGAAAAGCTTAAAATCCACAGCTCCCCATCAAAAACTCAATCTCCTATAAATTGGATTCCATAGACACAAACAAGAACATACAACTAGGACTGTGCCGACGAAAAGAAGAACCCGACAACAACTTATATAGATATGATCAAGATGTTCAAAAGGAGGGGAAAAAAAAAGTGCAAGCCGGAACAACACAACCGCCAGAGATGAAATTAAAAAAGAACGAAAAAGAAACCTCCAATGGAGAAAAGTAACGAGTATAAAAACCTTGGAAGAAGAGGGTTCTGTCTATCAGAAGAATATGCAATGAAACCAGACGAGTCGAGGTTGATGATGACGGAGCCAGGATGTACGGACGAGAAATGGTTCGCCAAGAATCCATCTTTGAGTGCGGAAACAGATTCAGATTGCGGGCTCTGCTGTAATGCGTCGGGGCTTTTAGCCACCGATTTGTGGAGAACTGCCAGCATTTTTTTCTATACTTTCTCGATTCCAGTCAATGAAGACACGAACAGACGGAAACAGGAGTCCGATCGAAGATCGTTATAAACCCATTTCATATAGAGGGGAAGTGTGGCTGATGATTTTGACGAATGTACCCCTTTCCTGCTGAGTGTTATTTGCTTCAAGACTGTTCATGCAGCGGGCGATTACATCAGTCAAACATTGCAGGGTAATGTTGTAATTTCTGCATCCTATAACTTTGACAAAAGTGCGTGGGGGACAGGAAGCTCATCCGATAAACAACGATGGCGTGGCAACGGCGCAAAGTCATGGCCAGGATAAATGATTGCATTGCATCAACTGGATATAATAATAATAATAATTAATAATAACAAATGGATATAATAATAAATTAATAATAATAATAACTACTACTATACTTTTTAGACAAATACACCTTTTGAACAGATACTGGGCATTTCTGAAAAATCTTACATGAATGGAGCATTTACAGTTTTTAAATGAATATTGGCTGCTCTAGAGAAATTAGGAAAAATTGAACTCAATTTACTAAAAAAAAAAATATAAATCTATTGAATTTTCTTTTAGTATTTTAGGGTACAAACAAATCGGTCTTTAAACACGTATTGGACATTTTTGTAAAAGATTTTAAGAAAATTGAACATTTTAATTTTTTAAGAAATATTGGACGTCCCAGAGAAATTAGAAAAAAAAAAATTCAACTTATCAAAAAGGAATTCTAGATATATTGGATATACATATATATATATATATATATTGAGTATTTTCAAGTCTATATTATTGATTCCTTTCTTTTGTTGGGCGGGGTGTCGGTTGGAATTATTTTTGCAGTTAGAGAAAACTCCAGTCCGCCTGGTTATGGGCCAAAGTATTACAGCTAAATCCTCCACCTGAGGTCAAACCATTATAGCCAAATGAAGCTCTCCTCCGTTCACAAGCTTCTGAATACAGAACATGAACCTGTGAATGGCGTTCTTTAGGTAATGAATCTTATTATATTTTTTTTTAGATATATAAATAATATTAATATTTTATTTCATGATATCACTATATTTTTATATTCAACCAATTGTAAAATATTGTATTCCTATTTCACTTTATAATATTATCATTTTGCAAATCTTCAACCCACTTGGGCTAAGTACCCCTCGTGGCTTTCTATTTCAGAACATGCAATGGCTCCACAACTGGGAAATTTCATTTCTCGCATTTTGAAGGCAGGAATCTACATTTGCTACTTAAGATTGGGGTGGGTTTGAAACTGCGAGAATAGTCAAATCAGATTAGGAAAAATTTCCTGTCAAAATTTAAAAAAAAATAAAAAAATCTACAATTAATAGTTAAGATTGAAACAAGCGCCTCTTAAAGGTTCTGAAAAGAAGAGAATGTATTAATGGGCCAAAAAATCTCATAATCCCACAAATTAAGTAAAATATTTCGCATTTTATCTAGATACTCTAGCTAAAATAACTTATCATCAAGGAGTACGCTCTGTGATTTTGATAAACAAGGACAGTTAAATAAAATACCATTTTTGTTCTACAAACTATGCATTTTTTCCTCCTCATTTTACTGCTAAAGCACTGAGCAAACTTGTTGGGGGAGAGGAAAAAATAGCTGCCAGGCTGGGAGTTCCATCAAACACGGTTGTAAGCCACGGACTTGCTGAACAAGCGCCGTATGTACACAACCTGAAGCCCACTTACAAGTGCTAGCACAATGTATTCTCCAACAGTGTAAAATATGACGCGCCTTCTGGTGCTCTCATTTGCTGCAGCAAGAACATACTCAGTATTACATAATGAATGCAAGCAAATATTCAGCGAATTGCCATCAGATAACAGGAAAACGAAAGGAAATGGCCTCCTACAACAGGTAGATAGCTAGGTGTTCCCTCATTGTCCCAATAAATATGGAGCTGAAGGGTCCATAGAAGAAGGAAATGAAGAGCTATCTTTCTCTAGGGTTTCAAGGATTACAATCAGCCTGGATATATTGTATAAGGTTTCCAAAGGCAAGATTTCTTGTCAAAAGGTTTGATGAACACTTTGAAGGAGGAGATGGTTAGCCAACAGAAGTTTAAATGTTAAACCTGAACACTTGTAGCTCCCCAAGTAACCTTTTCCACACGCAAAAGAATCAAAAAGCAAGCGCCTTCAGACCAATAGGATGCGGTTAAAATAGTGTCTCCTTATGCACAAACACTATCATTACCATGTAAATACTGATGAATTAAGCAACAAACAATAAAAAGCCATTTTCTAGTAATATACTTGTACAAGTAACTACTATCATAAGTCATATCATTGAGGTTATCAAACTGCAATCAGTTGTTTTCCATTCAATTGTAATGCATTGGTAGCAATTATGAGAAGGCAGTGATCAGATTACACTTTCAGCACAGTGGATTATGCATATAATGAAATAAACCAAGCGCAATGTTTAATTTACTTCAAATTCCAGTATGTAGGATTTTCAAGTCTATAGAAGCTTTCAAAAATGTAGCAATTTTCATACATGAAGTTAAACATACCCAATATCTAAGACGTTCTTTCAAGTGACAAACTAAAATTGGAAAAGCTGGGAATCAGAGAAACATTAGAAAAGGTAAAACCAAAAAGGAAGAAGGATCTTACTATGACGATGACGGGCATCACGTGCTTTTAAGTACTTTTGCTCTGCGGTAACAGATTCCAATGCCTCCCTCAGTTCAGCAATTTTTACATTAATGGGGTCCAAATGTTCTGTAAATTTAGAAAGGGAGGAAAACAAAAAAGGGAAGAATACAATCACATTAGAGTTAAAAGAATACATCGACATAATAAAATATACAACGTAAAGAAAACAGGTGATCGGACAAACCATCCTTTGCGAGGTCATGTTCACTGGGAATATGGCCAACATGAACATAGAAGGAGACAGTCTCTGGTGTAGAATAAGGATTGTGGAAACAAAATTTGTACATTCCACTTCTAGGAGCCTTAAAATCAAATTTGTCCCCAGATGTTCCTTTCAAAGTGTGCACAGTATTACCTGCAGGAGATGTCACCTGCATCAAGAAGCAAAATGATTAAATAATTAACACCATTACATAATTTGAGCAATCTAAGGTCAAACAATAAAAGCATTGAATCAAATTCTATATAGATTAAAGCTGCATTCATGTGAAGCGATGCAATCAGGTTGAACATGGTCGAGAAAGAAACTTCAAGCTCTCATCTAAAACAAAAGGAAACAAATAAATTGAAACTAAAGAAGCAACTTTGGCTTTAAAAAACCCAACTGCAGGATGATCTCTTTTTTTCTTATTATCTATTGTCTTTCCTTCTTCCTCTTATTGGAGATCATTTCAAACAATTGGAGGAGTCAGTATCGTAATTGTACAAGTCAAACATCCATCATTATTTACACATGATTTATATTCTGAAGCTAATGGTGTCGTCGAGCAACAAATACTTTCAGCCCTTTCTTGTCTCAAAGCAAAAACACAGGTCCCAAAGTCACAAATAGAGGTTTAAATTGTTGATAGCGGGGATGGGAGTTAAACAACCTTTGGTTGCAACCCAACAGAAGTAGCTAAACAATCATACAAGTGGACACCAGTCCACGAAACAAGAATAGACAAGCACTCAATGGATGCTATAATCTAACCAAAGTGATCCTGACAAACTTACACCAATAAAAATGCTTGATGACAACCCTGTGGGTTACTATTTATAAAAAGATCTTCAGCTGTTAAAAACTTATTATTCCTTTCAATTAAATTCAACTATCATGGGGCAGCACATAAGGCAAAACATTGTAAAATTTGTTTTCATTTTTCTACCCAGCCAACTAAACTGCGTTGAACCAATATTGCACATTTAAATTAAATCCACTAGTATTTCCATATAGTAACCATCAATAGCCATTGTAAAATTACGTACTCTCAAAGAATACATTATTATAATCAGGAAGAATTTTTCAGTCGCATCGACAGATGCAACCAATAAGTGCTTACGCATTGCCAAGAAAAATAAGTTTCTTCATATTTTCAAACTAAGACAATCAATTTGGGACAAAAGATATATCTGGGGAAAAAAATTATATTCCATAGTCACTTAAACATTGAAAGAGAATAAAGGGTTTAAGTTCATCAAAGTTCAACTACGTTAACAAGCTGGACTAATACAGAATGCTTCACTTTATGCATCTTTCTGCGTTCAATATAATTATAATTACTGCAGGAGAAAAGCCAATTCTCTACGCTTCCTTACTCTTCAACTAAAAAAAGTTTGGAAAATCAATAAAAGCATTTGAGCTTAACACATAGCAATTCGTTACACGTATGAGGGAAAAAATCAAAATTCATGATTTTTTTCCAATGATTGTTCAAAGTTCAAAATTTTATAATAATGCACGACAACTACAATGAAACTAATCATCAATCGAATTATTCTATGAAATCAGAAAATAACAGGAAAAAAAGAGAGGAAGAATCAAAACCCGAAAAAGAAACCACCATCTCAAAAGTCACCAATAATAAAGAAAAACAAAAAATTTTCCCATTGCCAATTAATTTTGGCAAATTCTATCAAGTCGCCCACTTCCTGCAACAAACTAACAAATAAAAACCTAAACAAACATAGAATTCATTATTTTTTCTCAAAAAAAAAATAGCAGTTTCCCCGCACAAAATTTAAATACTTAGATACCACCACCCACAATCTAATTCAATTTCACAGATCAAGATTCGTTCATACAAGAATCACCCACTCATACTCAGAAAGAAACAATTATACAAGAAAAGAGAGAGAGCAATACAGTGAAGTCGATGCCGGGATGGTCAGAGCTCCAGAAGATATCATGATCGACGACAACGAAATTCCCTGACACGGTGTCGCCTTCGTACAATACATATTCGTATATGCATTCTATGTCGTTTACCGTCACGGACAGCGCTGACATACGGCTCACCATGCTTAAAAGCAGGAGGCCCAAAAGAGCGTACGCCGCCCCGCTGCACCGGATATTTCTTCCCCTCCTCTCCATTGAAACTGGATCTAACTATTCGGAAGCCCGGTTCTAAGTTCCAACGTTATGAAGGTGAATTTTACTGTGAGTCGTCTTCAAGGTAGTGTTCTTGTAGATGCGGTGTCGTTTGGGCTTTGGGCTTTGGGCTTCTGTTCCACGTGGAGGAAGATTATTGGATGGTGCAACGCAGCCGACTGAATGACATGGTAAACTTCTTTTCCTAATTTTCAAATATGATTGTTTTTAGATTTTTTTATACGAAAAATTATAAATTGCGTGCTAGTTTGATTTCATTTTTATTTTTAATATATCTTTTTATTAATAACATTTTCGAATTAGTGACCTAAAGGATTTATCCATAGAATTAAAACTATATTTAAAATAAAATTAATGATAAAAATTAATATTTTAATTTATTGTGGTGGCATTATTTATTTATTTATTTATTTTACGACACTTTAATCACATTATAATTAGGATAAAAATTATGTGCGATTTTATTGTGGGTTTTAATTACTTCAATAGAATAAACAATTAAAAAGTAATTATTTTTTTTAGTTGGCAAAATAAGTACATATGTTAAACAAGATGGTTCTATGTGTAAAGATGAAAAAAATGATATTTTCTGTTTAAAATGGTAAAACATATATGTTTTTTATTTTTAAGTAATAGAACAGATAAAAACAAAAAAACAAAATAAAAATGTAAAAAGACATTATATATTTTTCCTCTTTTGGTACTATATTTCTTGTTGTAAATTTTCATAACTATGGCTATGTTTGGTTACATTTTGAAATGTAACTAAACATATGTATTACTTTTTTATCAAAATAATAATTAAAATGTAACCAAACATATGTATTGCTTTTTTATCAAAACAATACATACTAATTCCCAAATCATCCATTCAAATAAGTTGATTTATTATCAAAAACCACATATACTTACATATATATAATAATATTTTATTATTATTTTTACAATTAAAAAATCATATCCAATCATCACATATAGATATTATATATTTTATTATTATTTTTACAATAAAAAATATTATTCAGTTTTGTTTTCTCCTAAAAAATTCAACAAAAAATTATTAATTTGACTGTTACAATATAAATTGTCTCATTCCAAAACATAAACATATCAAAACTTCTCAAAAATTTTTTCTAACTATTCATAAAATATAAACAAACATACATCACATTCCCTAACACAAATTTCACACTTTCAAACTCTACTTTTAAAATTTATTCTCTCAAAATATATAATCCAAAACATACCATTCATATACAAATATTGCCTATTTGATTTAGAGTTGATATATTAACCTTCAAACTAACAATTGAGTATATATTTTCATATTAATAATTGAAGTGAGAAGATAAAATACAACGCAATGAATGCTTTTTGAGAATGTAGCTGGATGCGTGGTTATTTGGGTTGACAGCAGAAAAGCCCAATATGGGACTAATGGACCATGGCAATATGGCCCAATAAATGTTAGTTGGCCCAATGGGAGCAAGATCCACATCAATAGTGTAAAAAGAGATCAATAAGAAAGGATTTGACAAAGGGGCCTATCTGAAAATGACACGTGGCTCGTGGGCATCTCTTACTTTATAAATGGCCCAATCTCCCTGAATCCAATAACAAAAACAAGTCTGGTGGCTTACACATAAAGTATCAAATTAGAAGCTTCGAATTTAACAAACTCTTTGTATAAATAAAAATAAATTTAATCATGAAAATTTTACTATTTAGTGGCTTTTGCCGCAATAACATATATCTTATATATAAAGTATGAGGTCATGAGTTTGATCTATTGAACACCCAGTATACTTGTGTATAAATTAGGGGGAAAAAAAACATAAATGCCCTACTTTCTCTATGTTTTCTTATTACTTACAGATATTTTTGTGTTATATATATTTCAATCTCTATTTTAACTTTTAACTTGACCTTCAAAGGGTTTTCATCGTAACATTTAGCGATCCGTAACTATTATTGTGTTGCAAAACGTAAAAGTAATAGAGCTTGAGACGGTATCTAAATAAAGATTAAGAGAGCATCCCAATCTCATTTCATACATCAACTTAAGAAATAACATTTATTTTGAGGTACATAAGCACGATGCAATTTTAGTCCCTATTTAATTGGTGTCTGAAGTTCTAGTTAGATAAGGAATCTGACCACAACAATAGATATGCAAATCAATTTAAGAGGGTTGAATCTCGTTACATGTGATTATTAATTCATTTTAATAATAATTTTTATTGTACTTAATATTAATTATGAATAGTGTAATTACTTATATTTTATAAATTCAAAATATTAATAAAATACTTAAAGTATGTTTGACTGTTTATTTAAAAAAGAAAAGAAAAAACAAAACCCACTTATTTGATTTCATTGACGCACTTGTTGCATGGTCTCATGAACAAGCAATAGTTTGGTAGGCGAATTCAGTGGACTTATCTAGATCCATTGAATACATACATAGAGTAGGTAAAAGTATCCTACACTCAACAATTTAGTCCAGATCCACATATATGGAAGTTTACACACACAAGAAGATTCTAGGCTTTATTATGAAATTGAATTAGTCAAATTTAAAGTATATATTTTTATAGATAATTCTTATTATAATTAATGTGTAATGAATGATTATTTTTTTTATATGCACTAATTATTCTACGAATAATGTATAGCTAATTTGCTATGTTTTTAATGAACAAAGTTACAAATTGATCGTCAATAATTATTATTGTTCGTTTTTTCAGAAAAATTACATTTGCTACGAAATTAATTTTTTAGCAATTTTTTTCATAGGAAATGCCTAATCTTTCTGCAGTGAAACTGGATTAAGTGTTGTAAATTTTTTTGAGAAAAATTAAAAAGAACTTATTTACAAATTTCATTATAGTCTTTTTCTTTTCGATAAAGCACTTACAACATTATGAACATTGAACAAGATTAGATATTCATTACAGGAAATTATTATAAAATTAATTTTGTAATTTTGACTATATTTTTTTTAAAACAATGAGTAAAAAATTATCTATTATAACTTCGTAGAAATGATTGATTAGTTGTGCATTATTTATTAAAAAAAATACATATAAAAAAAGAATAATTATTACCAATGAATTGTTGCTACCGAAAATTAATTAAAAGAGCATTTGCTTCACATTCAACTAGATCAATTTAATAATTAAGACCGTAAATTGTTAGTGTTAACTACAATTTGATCATAACTCATTCCTAATCTTTTGCAGCGCAAACCACTGGTGAATAACATCCAACAGTCCAAACTAGCCGGCACTAGTCTAACGTTCTCTCTCCTTATTATTTTGTTTTCTTTTTGTTTGAAATAATAATATAATTGTCCCAATGCCGCGTTAATTTTCTAAATATATACCCATAATTTATTTGATTATACATTTAAATTAATAACATAAAATGTTATCAAGAAGGTTGGAGGGTGGCGACATCAAAGCCATGTGGGAATCATTTCCACTACACCAACCAAAAGACCTAGAACTTTCCAAGCTTGCAAGACCCCACGCATGTAGTCCATCTGGTAAATGTTTTGTCCAAATCATTAATTTGAAATATGTGTGGCCATATGCTTCCACGTGACTTAGGCACTTTCAACGGGCCATAGCCAAACTACGTGGATGCAAAAATATCCACCCCTTTTCGTCCTCTCCCCCAATCCCATGCACTTTATATGCACCCACTCCGTCCTGCAATTTCATGCAAAAATAGTGACCACCTACTGCACCAAGAAAGAAGGAAGAGAACCCTCTATAATTCGCCTTGGGGATACATATTTCTCAAGTATTCATAAACCTCTTACCTAGGATACTTTTTCACACACACACACATACACACACACACACACAATGGCTGCATCTTGCTATGGTATGCTAGCAGTCTCATGTGGAAGTCCAGTTGCAAGAAGGGCTGCTAATTTGAACCAGTTTTTTGGGTCTTCAAACTATGTGTTGCCTCTGAAGAGGGGATATGTCAACAAGTTTAGAGTTAGAAGCATGGCTGATCAGGCAAGTTTTTTCAAATTCTTGGTTTCGTTTGACAGATTCTTTCTTGGATATACGGGTTCAATATCTCAGTATTACTGAAGTAGTCGGTCGATTTCTTTTTCTTGGTTTAACAGGAAGATCAGATCAAAGAGCAGGCTCAGGCTCCACCTCCTCCCAAGCCAACCCCTCCTCCAAAGCCTAAGGTAACTAGACAATAATAATTAATATAGGACTTGAAGCGTTATACGTATCCACAAAAGTACACTCTCATCAATTTTTTGAACTATATGTACAGGTGAGCACCAGTTTTTCGGACGTGCTGGCGTTCAGCGGACCTGGGCCGGAGAGAATCAACGGCCGGCTGGCGATGATAGGATTTGTGGCGGCGATGGGAGTGGAATTAACTAATGGGCAGGATCTCTTTTCCCAGTTACAGAACGGCGGAATTCCGTGGTTCTTGGGCACTAGCGTTTTGCTAACCCTGGCATCCCTGATTCCCATGTTTAAAGGCGTGTCAGCGGAGTCTAAGTCAGGGGACCTTATGACATCCGATGCTGAAATTTGGAATGGAAGGTTTGCTATGCTGGGCCTGGTGGCGTTGGCTTTCACTGAGTATGTGAAGGGTGGTGCCCTTGTGTGATTTTAACCGGGTTCTTGGTGCTGTAGAAGCCAAGAACATGGTTATGGAGAATCTGTTTATAGTTTGGAAATTGTACTGTGATGTGGAATTATGTTAATTTAAAGGGAGTATTGCTTGTAGCCTCCTCTTTCTTTTTGAGTTTTTTCACTCTTATGAATGAGTAGATCAGTGCAATGTAAAATTCTAGAACCGTAAGAAAGAATGCAAAATGTTGAAATCAGGTAAGGACTTGAAGGGAATGCATTTGTGAGTTATATACGATCATCTGCAAGAGATTCTTGGCCGGACTTAATTCATCAACTAAACAATGGTCTTCCATTTCAATTCTTATGTTACACAAAGCGCTATTCATTAACTTCTCCCACCCCTGCTGCAACAGAAACATGCCAAGATATAGACTTTTTGGTGAAGATTCCAAAATTGCCTAATTTAATTTATATAGGGGAGAACAAAGGCTCAAAAGTTCTTATATCATCCCCATTATAATAAAGATCATACTCTTGTGTAATATATTTGCATGAATCCACCACAAATGAACACACTCAAATCAACAATATGCAACAAAAGTACCAGAGTTGCTCCAAGTTCCACCCATCACGTAGCCCTATGATCTGATTTCTGGTCAAAAAATATTTACTTCGGTCACAGGTTCCAAATAATCATAGGGTATTTTTGCGACATGCAGTATTACAAAGCTGAGAAATTTCTCTTATTTGTAACATTGTGATGTTCCGTACAAAAAGGAAAAATATTAAAAAAGAACCCATAGACCTATGTACTCGAGACATATAAACAGAAACAAATTGTGAGTTCCTACTGTTTCATGTGTGTGTATGTACAATGGACTTAAATCTCTCTGAGTGATACCTCCTCTATACAGGCATCTCAACTTGAAGTGTGTGTTCTTTCAAGTCCCCATTTTGAAGCTTCTCCGGCTCCTGCTCATTTATATCCTGCATCACACACCACACAACAAACCATACAAGAAAACTATCAACTGCACTGGTTTGTCCGGTTTCCCATGACCGTATTTTAGACAGAATAAGGTAACTACAATGGGTAGTCATTTCACAAAAGAGCCTATTCGGCTTATGTTTATGAAGATAGCACAAAGGAACTCATAGGTTTTGAGACTTCGATATGAACGTTTATATTGGAAACCATGGGCCAAAAAAAGGCTGCAGACGTCAATATTCACAAACTATGCATGTAATAATGGGTAGCTTGTCAATAAATTCCCACATATACGAAACAAGTCCTATGTTTCAGCAAATTTTTCTCCAAAAATTAAGTAATTTAAGATAAAGAAACAAAGGCTGTTGAAGGAAAACTCAACCACGAAAAGATATTAAAGACTACTGCAGTGCAGTGGCAGAATAAAAGACATTATGCAGGATGAAATTACAAAGACAACACAATGATTACAACGGAAAATGATACTTACTTCTACAGGCACTGGGAATAGATTTATGCTGCTGGGGTTGAAAGTGAAACCACTGCATAAGACCATGTGAACAATATTAAATTATCAAAACCACCATTAAAACATAATAAAAATATCATTTAATAGCATACATCTAGTCCAACAGAGTGCTAGGACATACAGACAACTGAATTGACAGCATCTAATTAATCAAATATGTGAAGGTTGCTATATAGATTGTCATGACACAGAAGCAGACATAACAAACGAAAAAAGCGATAGCTCTGGCATTGATCAGGACAAGTCTTTTTGATGTTCAGAAATTATACCTGTGAGCCAATACCAGCTGCCACACATATGGAATGAAGAATTCCTCAGGATGACTCTCTTGCTCGTAGGTGAAACGCAATTGCATAAACATCTTTTCAAAAGAAAATCACGTTAGATAAAAATGAATCACAAACCATAACAAACACTCTAACTCCTTAAATACGCTTTTCTTCATACCTTCATGCCCTCGCCTCTCCAAGATCGACAGTTGTTGATTATGACTTGAAGAACTTTCTCCACGGACCATTCTCCATCCATTTTCTGTGCATCAATACGGCTATTAAAGAAATCCAAAACCTGTAATAGAAGAAAATTCACAGTGCATTTGTTACACACCAGGATGAAGCTTCAGCAAAGCCACCATCACTTAATCAATCTTGATATTGTACAAATCAATAAAAGCAAATTTACTTATGAAATGGTAAATGTTCTCTTCTGAACACATACAGTATATATGTTTTCCAACATCTCATTAAAACGTGGATGATTCTTGAAAGGTAGGAATACTTCCTGCCGGTGCATAATTGCATAAACAACCTGAAAGTTACAGCCACAATAAGCAAAGGTATCTGATGTGCCAATGAAAAAAGACAGATGAGAATTAGATAATTAAATGCAACTTCGTACCTCTGGATTCCGGGGCAATGCATAAGTTAGGATTGCATTTAGTATCTCCAGCACAAGTCTCAGGAAGTCAATATATAAATGCAGTTCTGCTGACTGCAGCATAACAAATAAGGTTCAACAAATGCCTAATTACATAAATAAAAAAACTGAGATGGACTTGCAATTGTATAATCAAGAAAGGGACTTCATTACTTGATCCTCTGGAAGGTCGTCTCCTCTTAGATCACCATCTGCAGTATACTTCTTGTCGTTTTTAAGCTCTGCTAATTTGTTGTACCTGAAGATTTGAGATATTTGATACAAAAAATCAGAGAGAGAATCTCAATCCCGAAATAGATATCTTCATATTAAACATATGATAAGATGTCAAGGACAAAAAATAATAAGATGAGACGTACTTGCGTGAAAGCATATCGAAAAGGCTAACCAAACGCTGTGATGCATATGCACTCAGTCTATGGACATGAGGCGCCATATTTGCCAAAGTTGCAAGACAATTTGTATGAAGATAGACATCCTGTTGCCATGAGAATGTCAAAACACTAAATAACCAAATAAATCCATTCCAATGCATTATAATTCTAGTCATTGCAATATATATTAGTGATTCTAGATTTTCTCAAGAAGTAAATTTAATAACAAAATTTTTCGTATTTTTAAGGAAGAGAATTCGAAAACAGTGTCCTCAGAAAATTAGAATCATTAAGTGGATCTAGAAAGATGCTACTATCAAAAGCTATAAACTGCGACGGGTCAAAAACCAATTTTTGGACTCCTGGTATCCTGTTCCAACTTACTTCTCTCTGTTTATTAACTACACTAGTTTTTGTTATGAAGAGAAAGGCGGGCATGGCCCAGAAGATCAATGAACTCCACCATGATATCTAAGAGATGCGCAAACTACCTGACCCGCTGCATTTGTTGTGAATTAGTGTTCCCTCGCCCATGCTTTATTCACTATCTTGTCTGACAGGCCTACTTTGCGCTAAAAATCTTTTCAATATGATTAGATCAACATTGAATGCCTTGAAAGAAAGGATAGAATGCTTGAATGCTACAAGGATACAACTGGTTAGCCAGATGATGGGATAACTTATCGTCATCATTAATACTAATCATAATATCAGTTGGTACATGGATAACTTTGTTTGATACTCTCAATGCCCTCAATTAAAATGCTAATAACATTTTTGCTCCTTTATTATAATGAAGCATTTGATCTGCTATTGAATAATATCATTTATAATGATCCAACAACTGAAAGGAATGCTAAATTTTATTTTAGTGACAAAAAGTAATGTTTTTCTATATTCAGGTGATTGGTACAAATGGCCAGCAAGACATTACAGTCACACTTCAAGATTCCAAATATGTCATTCACAAGCAGGTCTCTGCCATGTATAATGATCTCAAGAAAATGGTAAATTTGCAGATATAACACAGCAACATCAAGCATTTTGAAGGACACAGCACGGAAAAAATGAGCTTGGTAAAATGCATGATTCTTACCCGTAGCCTAGAGAGATTGTATTTCACTGTCCTAATTAAAATTATCACCATAAGGGAACCGAGCGAAATTTGATTAAGGAGACGTTCTTGATACCATGGAACATTTGGAAGCACCTGTAAGGGAAAATATTAACTCAGGTTGCACCTTAAAACAAGTAACTAATATGGCAAATCAAAACTATCTTTACCAGTTTGTGAATGCTGGCGTTAAAGGTGGAATCTTGACTTAGTATAAGGAAGATAACAAGCACCATGTATATATGATTGGATGTCCTGCTCGGCGCATTATACAATGTCTCCAACATGGGCATCAACTGTTAATCACAAAAAGCTGTTACCATTTCAAGATTGTACCTAAAATAGAACTGGTGTAAATATAGAAAATATATGGCCAGATAAGCAATCATTAACTCTTCCCCTGCAATCAGAACTAACTTCAGAGAAAGTATCATTGCTGTGATGGCATTTTCTGAAGATAATTGCTTATAAAATGGTGGAAAAGTAAATCATAGCAAGCGTAACTAGTTCTGCAATTAAATATAACAGAAGAATATGTGACCTGCTTTAAGACTATTTTTTCTTATTTCTTCTGTCATTATGGTCTCTTCTTTAATCTACTATTTACTATTTCTTTATTTGGAGGAGGACCTACAAGATGGGTCTCTCACAAAAATGACCCAGTATTCATCAGGAATATGAAAGTTTCTGACTCGTACCAGCATGTCTAGATCTGTTCGCACTAAAACATACTCCAGAAAATCTGAATTTCCATGCACCAGCGAATAAAGCAACAGGACAGAGGTTTCGTTAGCCAAGCACCTGAAAATGGAAAATTGTGTATATATGTTATTAAAACCAAAAAAAAAGGGGCAAAGTATATTGATTTTCAAGCTATTCACAGAGGCATTTTATGTGCAGTTTCAGAGGGGGAAAGGAGATCATATAACATTCATTATAATATCATACATTTTATACACACATATATATATTGATGAAGACATACCCCTTACACCAGCATTAAAATGTGCGGCAACTTACATAAGAACATCTATAGTTGAAAAAACCTAATGCACAAAATAGAAAAATTAAATCAAATAAGTTTGGCGAGTCATATTTCAAATTCCATTAATTTATATAACAAAGAATTCGAATTGCTAGCCACAGCCAATTGAAGTTAACAAGAACCAAGCTCTAGCCAACTGAAACCTATATCCATCCAATGAAAGTCGCATATTTTATATAAGCCTTTTACACTGATTATTGCCAAAGTAACTAAGTTCAGTAATAGATGGCAATCTGAGGATGCAAAAAGTAAAATGTCAGGGTACAGCACAGTTAATGAATTTAATATCTCATGTAAGGCAGAAGGTAATGGAAACACTTACAAGCCAAGAGTATCAAAAAGCGAAGCAAAAGGTAGTCTCACAAGCGAACCACTGTGTGCATTCCCCTCAATATCAGTGCGATCAACTACAGCAGATTATTCAGAAACTTAGGCATTGTTAAGTATCATAGAATCTTCAATTGAACAAATAACAGATCTGCCAATGTAAAGGATCATACATTCAATATCCCGAGCATTTTCTACCGCTTTGCAGAAAGGGTTTTCAGAAAAATAATTTTCTTCCTTTGGAAGGGACTCTGAATTGTTGTTATAACTTTTATCCTTCACATACTCCGCTGAAATACACTTACGGTAATAACTAAGAATAAGCAAAACATTAAGACTGCCTTCTGCTAGTGGACATCTTGAAGCTTCACCAGTTGAGCTAACTAAGTAATTGAAGGGCAATAGCATCAAGTTCACTGCAAGTATGAATTATATTTCAGTGAGAAAGATAAAAACAGATTTACAAGGGAGAAAATAAAATACTAATGCTAGTGAACAAGAAAGGAAATCTGCATGCATTTTTAAACACAAAAACCTATAGTTCAATGCGACTTGATGAACAAAATAACAATGACATTTTTAAACTCAACAAAAAGGTTATTTTAAGAATGTTTCTTGAAAGAAATCAAGATCTGACCAAATATGAGAAGACAATAAACCTACATCATATAAACTAAAGAATAGATAATGGGCATGTGACACTGTCATACCAGCTGCAGACCCAACTCTCCTTAGAACACCAGGCTGATTTCTAGAAGATAAACTTTTTAAAGGAAACTCTGGGCGTGTGATGTAGTTGAGCAATAACTTGTGCACGACCGCATTAACCAAAGAGATTTCCTGCAGAAACAACAGCCGATTAATCGTTGAAAAGAATTGCATAATTAGATTGAAGCTTGTGAAGTACTAGGATTCACCTGAGCCATTGCTGCATCAATGAAAGGGTGTATATCATTCGGTCCTGGTGTTGGATCAGATAGAAGTTGAGTTGACATGGCGACTAGCATGAAGTTAAGCAGCTCTTGATTCAGAAGATAAGTTCCAGGGCTATAGAAAAAATAGCAACAATTATAGAAATTATCTACAAAGCAGAGCATCAATAGGCACAGCACACTAATCACCGCTTACCTAACATCAACTTTGCTAATAAAGTTAAGCACACTGAACATGACGAGGTTTTCAACTTGCTGACCTGCTTTGAAAAGATGAGACAAATGAGGAATGACGCCATGTAAATCAACTGCTCCGAAATGGGCCAGAATTGGGAGAAGTAATTAAGGTCTTAGATAACCATTGCCACAATAAGCAGACAATTTGACTTTTTCACAAAAGCAAATGGATTGAGAAGGCAGCATATCAGCAAAAGTGAATATGAGATACACCCAATTACTCCATGTTAACAAGATTGAGAGTCTTGCATGTACACTATAATGCTACAGAAAGGATTCACATGGCTTTACCATTTACTGGATTATCATCAATGTTACATGGAGGCGGCATCTTCCTTATAATAATTATACACTTAACAACATCTTGGCTTGAAAAAATTTTAATTGAGAATAAACAACTAAAATCATGATTGATAAACTGTATGTCCACATAATTCAATCATTACTCCAATAGACCCAATAGAAAATTGATATTTCTTTGCCGTGACAAAAAACAGAAAATACAAGCCCAGAGTCACCAGTATTATGGACAGATAATTCAAGGAAAACAAGAAAATAGAAAAAGAATATTCTACTTCTCATATCCACTTAATTTTTGCAATACCTTTTTTCTTGAGGTTTTCGCACTACTTAATTTGTTCATTTACTAAACCTATAATTGCACATGCATTCCATCTTAAGCATTATCTTCTCAATTTGAAGTTTCATTGAAATATTCTTTTCAACATGTTTCCTCATGGATCCTTGACAACAGTGTCAATGATATAACAAGGATGATGCAAAACTTACTTTACTAGTAAAATCTTTTCAATCAGTCTCAAAAAAATGAAATTGGGCTAGGCTTTCAGGTTGTCTAAATTAGGGAAATCAACTATCAACTAATATTTCAACACTAGTCAGTCTTTCAACCTACTCATGCCATAAATGGTGTTCATGACGAATGAGAAAATCCTAAGCAATAGAGTGCTAAGCTTTTTTCATGCCATCAATTCATACCTACAGATTGATGAACAATTAAATTTGATATTTTTCATAGCATCTCTCTCTTACAATCCTTGTGAATTTTTAAGCTAGCAATTTCTAATAGCCAAGGCAGTCTTGATAAGAAACAAATGCATTGCATGCAAAATATTTTTTATTGTTTAAGATGTGTTTCCTTGTTATGCAATCCTCTTTCTTTTCGTGATTAGGACAATATACCTCAAAAGCATATGAAGGAAAAGAAGTAAGAAATTTCCCCTAGATGGCAGATATGAATGAGATGATAAATGATAAAATGTAAACAAAATGAAAATAAAAATAATCATTTTGATTCATAGACTACAAGCTATCAGGGAGAAGGTAAATTAAAATGAAGTTATAACCAAAGTTATTATAAGGGTAGTAGGGAACAAAGGAACCGGTTTAAAGCTACAAAAGTGGAACCTTTTGAGAAATTACTTGGCATAGGCTCCGTTTCATCCAGAGATAGGCATAGTTCTTCAAAGTTGCCACTCTTAGAATTCTCAATGAGATGCTTCAGAAAAACAGAAGATACAAACAATGCATTAAGAGCTTTTGAGAAAGCAAGAGATGTGACATCAGTCGCAGAAACACACTCTTGCAAGCACCATGCTAGGTGAATCAAGATCTTCACAAGATGCCTTGTTTTACGATTGTTCATGGCTGCACAAACATAACCAAAAGAGAATCAACTCAGTTGAAAATGAATCTTAAAAATCTGATATTGTCCACATACTAATTTAGTACAAAATTCCTAATATTATAACTGGAAAGTACAATAAGAGACACAAAGGAGTTTCTGCTCAATCTAGACTATTGCCAAAATAAAAGTAGAAATTTCCATCAAGAAACCTAAAGAAACAACTAAACATCATACAAACATTACCCAGAATCATAATTTTGCAAGCTCAAATTCTTAAAATTTTCCCTAGAATAGTTTGCACCACTTATAACTTTCAGAAAAGACATTCTCCTTTGGAAATCTATCAAAGAGATGGCAAATTAATGAAACTATATAAAGGGAAATGCATAATTCCAGATAAGATGGCATAATCTTTAATAGCTACAAAAGATATGCTCTTACCTATAAAAACAAATTTCAGCTAATTTTCTCATTCAACCAAAAATTAAATGTTGGACCACAGGAGAAATAATGAAATAAGAAAAAAATCATCCTAGCCCCAGATAATTTTAATGTGATGAACCATGTGGAGCATAACCTCTACAGGAAAAACATCATAGCAGATCATAAATGCTCTCAATAAAGTTCTTCACGGCAAATTAAATGCATGTGTATGTATAATGTGACCTCTAATTTCCCCCTGAATAGTTATCTAATTTAAGAAAGCAACTAATATGCCTGTGTAGACAGAGCATAAACTTAATTATCGCCAAATATTAGATTCTTATACTAAATAAACCATTTGCCGATTTTGGCTTTTACGATTAATTGATTACCTAGATCAAAACGTTCATTACAAATTGTTGGCACCAAGGATATTTTGTTTCCTATTCCCACAAGTATAATCTCAGATATTCTCAATCAACCCTAAAGTGGCGAGACTCTGCAAAAACCTCACTGGGATATTCATAATTAAAACATTTTCACTGTAGGAGTTGCATGGCTATTCTAATCCAGTTGTGAATCTTGATAAACTTTTTTCTTTTCCTCGAAATGCTGCCTTTAAGGGCTTTTACACACACAAAAGACTTTGTTGCCTCATCATGAGACGTGTACACTGCAGAAAGTAGAGAAAGCAGTTTGAAGTGGATACTGACAAAAGCAACATAAAAGAATTTATATAATTTAATAGCATATGTGACTTAAAATTACGTACTAAAGGTAAAAAGATATCAAATTACGTAATTAGTTAAAGAACTTAACTGAACTCTAAGAACAGCATCAAAACTAATAAGTGCTCTGAGAGACAACAGAAACGCCTAAGAAATCTACAATCATCATCATCTTCTAAAATTCAAGAAATCGGGCAACACATTAAGTTTGTACATAATTACATCTCCAGATGTCGCAAATTCAAATGTTCTCTAGGGCATATAAGGCATAGCTTAGGAAAATATCTCAAATTCAAGATCAAAACTACAGATACACCTGACTTATACTACATGACACAAATTCATAGTCAATACCAACGAAGCAAAACAATATAATAAGCGAATTTCCAAAAACGCATTCCGAACTCAATTTCCATTTCCAAGTCAAATTCCAAACAACATATCAAGACTCACGCACGCGAGTTCACACAAGTTCCGAATACTTATCCAAAATGCAACTAATAACAAAGCAAAACAGCACACGAACCGAAAATTCCAGCAGCCAAAAAGAACGTTAACAAATTTTAATTGCAAAAACGTAAGAACAAAGTGTCATTGCACTGACCGAAAAGTCGGCAAGCTTGGCGAACGCGGTGAGATGGCCAGCTAAGATCGAGAGGAAGCTCGAGAAGCTTCTGCCAGTAATCAGAAGCCAGAGGAAACGATTTTTCCCCGACAAATTCCCCAATTAAACACTCCGCCGTCTCCTGCGGCCGCCCTCCGCCACCTAGTCGCGGCGTCGATGGCACTCCGCCCATCCTATCTCTCTCTAGCGGTGTCAATACACAGAAAATTCGTGTATTTATGTATTGGAGTGCGCAGCTAACAATGTAGTTAGATCTGAGAGAGAGGATAATGCCTGCAGATTAAGGCTTCGATAACAGCTTTTGGAGAGCGAAAAATTTATGAAATTGTAAGTCTTGGGGGCTTTGATTTGGGAGGAGATGACGACTGGATGATTACGGTAAACATTAAAACAGATAAAACTGAGACTGAAAGATGTTTGCATTGACGAAATTGCCCTCGACTCACTCAAACTCGGTCTCATTTATTCCTGTGACATAGGGAGTGTTTGGTTACCTTTCGGGCGAAAAATTCTTCCCCAAAAAATTCCCAAATATCTATCAAATTTTTTCTCACAACATATTTTTAAAATATTCTTAAAATATATTCTAATATTTTTAATTACATTATCAAAAAATTGTCAATTCTCATCCCGACATTATTATTTGATAAACCATTATAAAAATAATTTATATATATTTTACATACACATACATTTTATATTATTTTATATATATTAAAATTAATATTTAATTCTAATTTCTCCGCACTAACTAGAATAAAAGCAAACGATTTAACATTAATAGTAAAAAAATGTCTCATGCATAAAAATAAATTTGGCGCAGCTGGGCCATCCTGAACTTGAACCAGAGACCTCGCCCGTGCAGTAAATCATCGCACCTACGGTCCAACCAATTGGGAGGGAATCGGCATGGGACGCATTTTATTTGGCAGTTTTTTGGATGTTAAATACTATTGGATGGGTTACTGAGATACAGATACTCTCTAAATATTTTTTTAATTATTTCGCAAAACATAAACAAAAAAATTCAACACATTTCTTAATACCACTTTTATTTTATATTCCTGAACACAACTCTCATAATTCAATTTTTCAAAACATATAACAAAAACATCTATAAAACATGACTACACATTTTCATAAATTTTCTCAATCGATCATGCTAGTTTTGTTCCGTGAAATGCTACTTCAAAATAAATTCAAAAAAACTTGACAAATTTAAAACTATGTATATGTTTAATTTGATTGTTTTATACTTTTGATCTAGGATCATTTAATTAGTTGCGGGGGTTCACTTATTTCATTTCTCTACTAGATGTCTAGTTTATCCAAAATTTGAAGATCAATCAAACTTGAAAGGAGGAATTCTAGCCAAAATTCTTAAATTTTAATGCTTAAGTCAACGTGAGTTATGAGATTGAACAATAATTAAAGTAAACTAGCAATGAATTAATGATAAGTATACCTTTATCAAAGGGTTAATGATATTCATAGAGTGCCGTTAAGATAAATTTGTATGTGATTTTACATGTGGATAATAAATTATTTATATGCCTTCATTTAATGAGCCAAAACTCAAATCATGGTTCTTCCTTGGTTTTTGGTTTAGGTAGTAGTCAACCTAAATGTAAAAACGTTTAATTCTAAAAAATTGACATCTTAATTTTCTTTTATCTTGAAATTAAATAGTATGTTACAATTTTGAGTGTTAAATAAGTCAAATCTATGGCTTAGTGACATAAGTTTTTCACATAATATGAGAGGTTAAGGATTCGAGCCCAAATAAATTTCTAATACATGTGCGTATGTATAAAATAAATAAATAAATTTGGGGTCGGTTTGGTTAAGATGATAAGGTGAAATATAGTATTCTTATTCCACCTTATCATTCGTTTATTTAAAATGAGAATAAACATTCAGTCTCATACGAATATCAAAAGTTTATGTTTATATATATAACTCTCGTGATAAATTAACATGTCATCTCTTATGAATTTATTTATTATGTCAATTAAATTATATTATAATAATAAAAAATTATATAAATTATTACATATTAAATAATTATGTGAGAACTTAAAAATTCAATCAAACTAAGCCCTAGTGTTAAACAAGGAGATGACTTTTCCATTTTCTGTCACGGTCCGCCAAACGCATAAGAAATTGAAGAGGGTAATTTGGTCATTGACATGTATTAGGTGGAATTTCAGTGAGAATTGCAGTTTTGTTGTCGTTAGCAGCTGGGTTTTTAAAGTCGGTGTTGACGTGGCATCGGTCGTTCATCCGCATCCAATGCTAAAGAGAACCACTTGCTACTTGGAGCGTGCGTTCACTCTCTGTCTTGGAATTTCCAAAACCACTGACTGTCCAAATCACGCTCCGCGGAAGCACGTGGGTCTCTTTCTCTTAGTTCTTCACTGTTACAACGTCTTTAATTGATCGGGTGCTTCATGGTCTACGAGATTAAATCTGTGCATGGGCTTCACTACCGTTCTGTTGTAATCAGATTTGATTACAATATAACGACGTCGTTGAACATAATCGATATTGCCGACAGGTACCTTGCGTGGGGAAACTTGCTTGGAGAACGATTGGATTCATTTTCTCAACATGATTTTTACGTTTCTAGTTGGGAAAGGTGGTTTTTCCTTTTTAAAATTATTTAGATAAAAGCCAGTAATTTATAGTTTAATAGTATCAATTTTTCTATTATATAAAAAATCTCAAGTTTAATTTCAAATAAATTTCTTTATGTACCTTATATGTACATTTAGTTGTAAAATTTACACTTAATTATTTATAAAGATTTGATAATTAAATTTTATTGACTTGTTGTAAGCATAATTTTCATCATTTGTAATATTTTTTAAAAAAATATATATTTAAATAAAAGAGCTTTTTAGAGAGCAATAAATATTTTCAAACTTGTCTGTATAATTTATTCATTATTTTTAAAAGCTTCATCCATTTGTCAAAAGAGAAAATTATATTTTTCAAAAGTAAGAGAAAATATAATTTAGAGATAAAATTTTAGAAAAATTCCTCACTAGCAATCACTAGCTGTATTGGTTCATCTCATTTTCATTAAAATATCACTTATTAATATTTTCAATTTTTCTAACATCCAACCTACTAGATACCCGATTATTATATCCATCAAAATCAAATAAATACTTGATATAAATTTAATAATGGGCATGTAAATCACTCTAAAATTAAATATGGCTTTCTCAATCTTAAAAATATTGAAAATTAAATAAACAAAATGGAAAAATATAAACTAACAGCCCCTTGAGCATATTAGGCTATGCAACCGTTTTGCTATATTTGGTTGCAAATTGCTAATTTACTTTTTAATTTTAAAATATAAATAAATAAATTATACACATTTTTTAATATCACACCCAAACACACTCAAAAAGGTCCAAAATATCTTCACAATTCATTTTCTACTTATTTTTTAATGTATAGCTCTCGCATTTTTTGTTCCCCCTATCCAATTTATATATACACATACATAAATATTTTTAAAATATTAATTTTACCCTATTAATCTAATAAAAAGTTATTGATATAACGTTTTGTCTCCTCTCAAAATATAACCAAATAAATAATTTTCTTTCAAAATATTCTCCACTTACATTCAAAACACAAATAAACAACTATAATGTTCCTCAACTCCACTTCCCAAAAACTATTTTGCCAAAATATTTCAAATATAAATAAACATATGATTTATTTTACAAAAATAATTACACCGAATATTATCTTTTTTTTAAAATTATTTATGTAAAGATTAATTTCACATGAAAATTACCACAAAAAGAAAAGGAATATTTCCTAAAGTGAGAATTAAAAGTTTACCCAATCCCTCTTTCACAGGCAGATCTAAGGAATGGGGTTTGAAAGGTACTCCATACTCATCAGGCTTTGAGCGCATAAACTTTTTTTGACAGGCTACGCAGGCAAAATTCTCAACTCAAAACTATGATTTGGTCACGCACAGCAAGTGCAGTTCCATCCACCCACTATTAGACAGGCAGGCGTGGCATCATCTCTTGTGACCCTAGTCAATTCAGCCTGACAAATTCTATCAACGGGCCCATTTGATTTCATTTTCAAAATTTATTTCCATATTTTTTGTTATTTAAAAAATAAAATAAATTACTTTTTATATATTTTCAATAAATATTATTTTTTTATTTTTAAAATATATTATTCAACAATTTATATATTTTCTCCCAATAATTTATATATCTTTTAACTTTATTTCATTATTTCAATTTTTCTTCACCTATAACCTACTAAGACCAACATAATCATTATTTTTTTAATAATTTATTAAAATACAAACTCATTTTTAATTCACTTTCACTAACTACTTTCCAATATTTTGAAAATCATGAAAGTAAAAATTGAAATGAAAGTAAAACCAAACAGGAAGTTACCTTTTTACCATTTTGTGGAATCAAATTATGCCTCCTACCTTTTTTTTAGTTTAAATTTTCTATTTTAATTATACTATAAAAATAATGATAAAGTAATAAATAATAATACAAAAATTGTCACTAATTATATGTATATATTAAGTGAGAAAAGATTTTATGCTATCACCTTAATGACCTTTACAAATTTAATAGTGATAAAAATTAGTGTTCAAATTATCATCATTAGCAATTAGTGATACACTTATGGTGATAATAAAAATTGTCACTAATTATAGTGATAATTTTTATTATCACTAGGGGCTAAGCTGTTATTATAAGTGTGTCATTTTGCTAATTTTAGCAACTTAAAACATTAATTCTTGTCATTATTAAGTCACATTATGACAAAACAAAAACTTTTATCACTTTATTACTCAGTGACAAAATAAAATTATTGTTACTAAATATATGTTATTAGCAACAGTTTGTCACTAATATCTTTTTTTTTTAGTGTTACTATTCTACTTTATAAACACAGACAAAATATATTAAATATTTCATTAAAAATGTAATGTAATCCTATTACCTAATACCATAAAGTAGAATAAAAGACAAAATATCAGATAAAACAGAGAACGGTAACATTTGTTTTCTTTATTTTAGCACCATGTCGCATGAGAAAAACAGTAAGCAGACAAGATTAATTGGCAAGCCGAAACACTCTAAGGAATTACTCATAAAAGACATGGAAAACTCATACACGCAAAACAAAAAACACAAAGTCATGATTAGACAACATTAATTTCTCAAAGTATAATCGAAGCATCTTCAAGCATCTTCGAGATCATCAACGTATAATCTGAATTCTCAGCAGGACCGGCAAATAATTTATATCAGTTAGTAGACTAATTAAACTTCATCAGAATAAAAAGTTCTGCAGAATTTCTTGGACATGAAATAAGAAAGTTTCCAGCACTCAACGAGCATATAAAAACAGTTGATTCAAGCTAAATTGACTAAGGATAGTTTGATACCATCTAACAAATAAGAAATCAATCAACCCTGTGGGATTGATTAAACGAGCTAGATCATAGTGTGCTGTAGCACAAGGTGCTGTAGCCCAAGATGATCCCAGAATTTTGAAAACCCTTTTGGCAAAAGAAACCTTGACAGAAAATGACAATCTCGCAGTGCCTATTTTGGGCTAGAATTACCCAAGAATCCCAGTTGATCAGCAAAGACGTTCACAATCTCTTCATCCACACCAAGATCACCAATTTCATCTTCAATTCCTTCGTCCATTATCAAGTCCTCCCAAAACCCTTCATCAAATGACTTCCCCACACTAAATTGCTTCTCTAGATCATCATCATCATCGTTGTGTGAGATTTGTTCCTCCATG
>JACGDI010003462.1:441954-463740 GCA_014898725.1 Jacaranda copaia | reverse complement strand
ACATTCCTAGGCCTTCATATAGAAACTCTGCAATTCTTTGGAAGCCACATAAAATGAAGGCCTAGAAATCTTGGGAAAACAATGTGAGAAATCAAAGCATGGATATATTTTATGAAGTATATATGAGAGAGAACCTTCTAGATATATACAGTTCTCATGCATTAAAACATTGTTAATGAAAGGTCTAGATATTGTGGACTCCCCATCTCAATCCATTGAACTCACAAAGGCCCATTAATATGAATAAATCCCTAATAAACAAATTATCAACTTGACATATTTTCTCCACATATATAATTAAACTGACAAAAAAGAGAAAGAAAGAAAAGGAAAAAAAAAAAACCCAAAAAAATAAAGTGTAATCACTGTCAAAATGGCAAGAATATTATTTAAAGATATTGCAGATTCTGGTTGCTTCAGGAACATGGGCATCTGCAGACAAATCTAGGACACTCTACACATAAACTACATTATAAAAAGCTTTGAAGTTTCTAGCTAGTTCTTCAATAGTGTTGCCACAATATAGACCACTTTCCAGATGAAAATATTAATGTTCATATTGTTAAGGCAAGAAAATGGGGAAAAAAGGGAGGCAACTTACATAAGTATTTAGCTGCCTGACAAAGCTTGAGAAATTGTTGTGTTTGAAGTACCTGGGAAGAAGATTCATGGCAAAGGTCTGAGGATCCCAAACAATGAAACTGTTGTTACCTGAACTCCAAGAAATAATGTGATTTGTGTTTGGATCTTCCACAAAATCATAAGTCTTGCTGAGGAATGGTGGGGGGCCGGTCTCATGTAAACCCTCCATGGGTTGAGGAATATTAATACTAGAATCCATCAAGGGCTCATCTGAATGCACTGAGCTCGAGCCCAAGAATCCCCCCTTCAAATCTCCTACAGGGTTCATATATATAATTGGTAATTTTTGGTTTTTCTTGTAAAATATGGAACTGGAATTGCTTTTTTTTTGAGTAATATTGTGGCAGCTTGATATATAGTTGCTATAAACATTCAAGATTTGAGAATTTTGGGAGAAAAATTATATATCAAGATTGTTCAAATGAAGATCAATATGAACAGCAAAAATAGAAACCCTTATGTCCAAGAAAACTAAAGACACATTCAGAAATGGAAAATATAAATATATATGTATATATATTGGTTAAATTAAATGAAGTTTGTTTGGAACAACAGAAGAAAATGGGAAGTGAGGGTTTTGGGAGATGGAGATAGATCTAAAATATATATGAGAAAGTCAATGATATATTGATGTGAATTAGGTTTTGTGTGGAAGTGAAGAGTCTTGGCCATGAGAAAATGTATTAGTTTATACATTCTTTATTACAATAATATTGTTGGATTTTGAACAGGTGGAAAGTTGATGATGAGAGCAGGCACAAAATGCTCTACAGATATTTCAGGACCCCATCTGATTGTTTCTCCTTTGGGCTGATTGCCTGGCACAAAGGGCTCACCATTTTTTTTCCCATTGACTAACAGATAGAAATGCAAGTTTGCATTCTAGGACATCTTATGTTTTTTTTTTTTTTTTTAAATAATAACTCTAAAAAGGATATTCATTCCAAATCAGAAACAGGTACATTAGTTAGGAATGAGGGACAATGATCTTCTTACACTTCTAGTTTAGACATCGAAACAGTGACTTTAGCAATAGAGTGAGTCGCTTGATTCATTGAACGACGAGTAAAACAAATTTTACAACTAGTAAGTTCTGATAAGACATGCTTACAATCCTTAATAACCAACGAATGACAAACAATATTATGTAAAACATCATTCGCAATTACTTGTATATCTAGCTGAAAAACAACCATAGACAGATTTGTACTCTTAACCCAGCTTAAGGCCTCCTTAAATGCAATTGCCTCAACCAAAGTTGTTGAAACCACTCCTTGATGCAGCATTGCAACTGCTGCCCAAAATCTTCAAATCTTATCTCTAATGATCCATCCAAACATAAAATTATGCTTACCATTTTGGATTGCAGCACCAACGCACATTGATCTAATTATTAGGCGGTGTTTCCCACCGAATTATTTGCTTCACTATGTTACCTGGTGGCTTAATTTATCTTTCTGAGCTTCACGCCATTATTGAAGCGACGAAATAGCCAGAAAATAGATGAGATAAGCTGAGCCTCTTTTGTCATTCCAAACCACTTCGTTTTGATTTCTCCAAATGCTCCACAGTAACATTAGAATTTTATCCTCTTCCTCTTTACTCAATCTTGAGAGACACTCATCAAGCCAATGACAAAAAGATTCAGCATTAAACATTCTTAGAGATTCTGACAATTGAGAGTGTTCCCAAACTTCCCTAGCGAATTGGCATGTCACAAAGATATGTTGAGTCATCTTCGAATCACCACCACAAATGGCACATATATTAATCCTTCTAGTAATTAGACGATCCTTAGTGGGAAGACAACTTGTAGTTGCTCACCAAGCTATATTACAAACCTTAAGTGTTACTGTTGCATTCCAAATCTTTCTCCATACACCAGGAGAGGGCTGGTTCCAATCATTTGATCAATTTGGCATAAGCAGTTTGTAGCAGCTCTTGACTAAGTACATCCCTTTTGATTCTTCATTCCACAACCATAAATCACAAGACCACCTATTTGTAAGAGGGATACAACAAATAAGGTTAGCATCATGATCATTAAAGATAGAAAAGATGTGGTCTCAATTCCAACTCCAATGATTCTATGTCATGAGGGAATGCACTGTTTGATTAGCAATATCCAAGCTAAGGTTTGAAGTTACATAAGCATTAACCACATCCAATAGCCATGAATCTCGGCCAATTAAGATGTTATGTCCATTACCAACTTTGAGATAGCTTCCCCTTTGTGTAATAGTCTAGGCTGCTATGACACTTTGTCACAAAAACTCAAATTGTTCCCTAGCTACACATCCAAGAAAGATTTGTCTGGATAATACCTGGCTTGAAAGTTTTTTGCTACAAGAGTGCAAGGTTCTATCAAAAGTCTCCAACCTTATTTACCGAGCAAAGCTAAATAAAACTCTCTCAATCTTCAAAGACCAAGCTCACCACTATTAGAGCCATTAGAACTTGTATTTCTACTCTTCCACAGAAACGCATTCATCATCCTCTCAATTTCCTCACAAAGGTCTCTAGGCAAAAGGAAGCCACTCATAACATAATTAGGGATTGATTGAGCTACTATTTTAAGGAGTATTTCCTTACCCGCCCAAGAGAGGAGTTTATGACCCCAAGCACGAAGCTTTTGCCAGATTCTATCCTTGATAAATTTGAAGATGTCTTTCTTTCTCCTGCCAATTAATGAAGGAAGACCAAGATAGGAATCCTGTTTCTCTTTCATTGCAACATTTAGCTCCTCACAGATATGCAAATCTATTTCCACAATTCAGTGAAAATATAAGATGAAAAAGATCATATTATGTTTGATCCATTGAAAAATTTTCATAATTGTATTTTATTAATATCTCTACTAAAAGACTAGGTACATATTTGCCATGAAATTAACTTTATAGCTATATTATAAATATTTAAATATTTTTATTGCAAATATAATTTTTTAAATAACAAATAACAAAAATTATTACTTATCAATTCATGATCTTGTACATTCGAAACTTAACAAATTAGTTGTGCATTATCCATAATAAAATTAATATATATATAAAAGAGGAAAAGAATAGTTATCAGCTACCAATTGATCGTAATGAAGTCTAGCTACGAAAGCATTTACTTTGAATTTAACTAGAACACTTTTGTAGTTAAAGCAATAAATTTTTAATTAGCATCAACTCGAATTCACTATAGCCGATGTCCTACTTTTTGTATTCTATATTTATTGGGACATATTTTGACACATGATTTTATATAAGAAGCAATTTGAAAATCTTGTTTGGTTGGTTATTCGAATGTAGTTCAATTCCTCTATTCTAATCAATATTTTTATCTTCTATTTCACTTTAAAGATATACATGTCAAATATTTATTCTTTTAAAAAAATATTTAATTATAAATTACGTACAAATGATATATATGTGTAAAGTGGACAAGAACATGAAACTCCAATTAAAATAAAGGATCCAAAATAATCAGAATGGAGCCTACACAAATTAATTAACAACCCCTTTATCTTGGGTTTGATGATATTAAGTTTTATTTCATATTAAAAAGAGTTGAGTGCCTCGAGATAGGTCATAATTAAATTTCTTCCTCCATTCCTTATCCTTTTATGAGGATAAAATCCCATATCATCTCATGCATAGCAACAAAATAATATTATGTGAAATTAGACATTTCATGTTGTTAATAAATTTGGACATCATCACAATATCTTAAGAATTGAATATTGGTGTCATGGGGTTAATCCAATCCTTTTATATAATAAAATGGAACCAAGCATCCATTCTTATTCTAAACAACTATTTCGAGGCACCAAAAAGAAAGGATATGCAAGAACAATATGGAAATCAAGATTTGAAAATGATGAAAACTTACTAAATTAAGTAAAATAAAGGTGTCTCCAAAGATTGCTCACATTAGTCATGACCATATAAAAATGAGGTTCAATGATATGCTTCGCTTGGATTTGTTTTCTTATAGTGTTAAATTAGTTATTTAAAACATGAAAGACATTCGTCCACGTCGAGGATCTCAATTTTCACATTGTTATGCAAAAACAAGTCGACAATTTTCATTAGAAAATAAAATGGTGTGTCCAATTCTTTGCTTTTTTTTCCAAGTCAACCACTCATTTAAATATTGAAATTTTCAATTCAAAATTATTCTAATTAATAAAATAAGAAAAAAAGGAGAAGTCCTGATGTTTTATTATTAAAAGATTTTGGGATCAAGTGATCATAAAAACTATAATGTTAATTTAATTTTATATTAGTATTTCTCATGATCTATAAATAACTAACATGGTCTGATATTGAAATGTTAACCTGATAAACTTTTAAGATGATATACCCTTTTCTTCAAATAAAAGAAGAGAGATACAAAAAAAGAATATGAGAATTAGATAAATTTTTTACTTGGCATCAATTACATTTAATATTTTCTAAAAATAAATTTTAGCAATTTATAAGTTCTAAAATTATTTTATAAAATATATAAATTTATAAATTAAATAAGTTTCACTATCAAATAATTAAATATTGGCTACGGAAAAATTACTATGAAATTAAGTTTTGTAGTTATGATTACAAATTATAATTATAAATTCTCATAGTAAATATAGTTTTTTTAAATAACAAGTAATAAAATTTATTAGCTATCAATTAGTAGCTCTTGGATAAAAGCCTATCAACTTCCCTAGTAGTCCTGCCACCATGTCGTAAAACGGGAGGTCATGTGTAACTTTTGATTTCTAACATAAGAGCACCATAACAAAATATTACGGCAGCCTAACATAGGGGCTAGATGTATGGTAAATTGGGTCAAAATATTACAACCCCAAAGGCCTAGCATGCACAACCCTATCCTATCTTATCCGAGCTGAGTTTATCCCTTGCACTTCAGACAATCATTTGCAGCATCATACAAAAGACTTCCTTTTAAGGTAGAAAAAGAGTATGGTACATAGGAGGTGGTCTTTCTTAATGTGTTGTATAGCAAAAAAAACCTTTGATACAAAATAAGTTGTTCTAATAAAAGATTGAGTCTGACTTTTTTTCTTCTCTCTTTTTTTCCCTTGGGATATTGGAGGGGATAGGCCTACCTATCCTGATCGGACCCATAAAAGAACAAGAGTTATTGAGAAGTTGCTTATTGTCAAGACAAAGGGCTTCTATATATGATTGTGGTATGTCATATCATCTTGTCCTTGTTGCATTGAAGAGTACTCATATACTATATCCTGATTCACTGATAAGGCAGTAGAGTTGGGGTAAGCGATATGATACTTAAGAATGATGCATGTAGTGTTTGAAAAATCAGACCATTTATTGAATCAAAAAACTTACCATTTAATGGTTTATTGGTTCAACTATTGGTCTGAATCGTAATTAAATTATGGCGCCATAATTATGAAATATATATACTTTCCTATATATATTACTTAAAAATTAATAAAATGTCAAAATATAAAACATAAAGAGCTTAAATGATATTGTCTAACGTCACAATTCAAATTTCACAATTCATATTATAAATAATTACAATAATTTAAATATCTCAAGTGTAAAGTTTAAAATTTGAGAGTGTGTAAGTTAGTTTTAAAGTTTAAACTCTAAATTAAGACATTTTTTTTAGATAGTTTGTGAGGTACATCTTAGCTTTCAAGCTTTTCACTTAGACAAAAAAAATTAAAAAAAAAATTAATTTCATTAAAAATTAAATAAAAAAATTATTTCAGTTTAATTGAACTATGAGTAGTTCACCAGTCTGATTGGTCGATCCAATATGTTTTTTAAACCATCGATATAGGAAGATACATGTCACTAGCAATAGATTAGTTATGTATTATCTTTCATCAATTGTAAATCGATTATAAAGAGAATTAATTAGAAAGGTATTTATTTGGAATTCAACTAAATTAATTTTGTATCTAAAATTATGAACTTTTAATTGTAATTGATGTTTTAATTTTTTGTTTTTCTTTAAGTATTTGGTCATGTAGCTGCAAATGAACTGATATTGTAACTGCATTCAAGGGGTGACACGTTACTATTTTAGAATTCTATGATCAATATTACCATGTCTTATATTTTTGACTGTCTCACACATCACAGGTCACTTCAATTTTAAAAGGAAAAGACTTGTGAAAAGTATGTATCTACGTCCATCGTAGGTAAATCAAACAACATACGTAATAAAATAATGACAACATAAATTAATAATTTACTGGGTCAGGTTCCGGATGAGTGTAGAAGAACCAAAGATTCAGACAAAAAGCCAAATCCGGGTTCCGGAAGCCTCTAACTTTATGCTTAAATAATATAATAAAATAATCTGTAACCCCAAAAAAAGAAACTGTTATAAAATAATATAATTAAAAGGAGGTAACGGATGACAGTATAATTTTGTCTGCTATTTGCCCCAACTCCCACCTACCAGCACCCTAAGATTTAATATTTTATTTTATTATTCATTCAGCTCCACGGGGAGAAAAGTTTAAAAGAAAACACTTGGACTTTATTTGCTGCAAGATTTTGATGAGAGCAACTAAAAATTTAAAAAAATTTAATTACTTCACTGATCATATTAATAACGATTTTGGGCTTCAAGTTAATTATTTTGTTATTTTAGGGAGTTATAATATATTACATAATGAAGAATTTATTATTTTTAACTCTTGGATTCAGAAATCCTGTATAATTTCATCAATGCAATAGTATTTTTTTTTATTTTTTTATTCACCAATTTATGTGTATAAAAATTGATGTAGCAACAGATTTCATTTACACTAATATGGGATAGTCTAACAGGCCCACTTAATGTGTAAGGCCCAACATCAGTTCTGGGCTAGTATACTTGACAATAATTATTTGGTCGAGTATACTGTTATCAATTGCGTTTGATGAGAAGCTTCAACCCATTTAGCCTATTCGGCCATCTCTTTGATCGACTGGCCCCGTCTGTTCAACTATTATTGACCAGGTGGCTTACTCTAGCGCTAACTCATATCTTCGCTATATTTATTGTTCTGACAGGCAGCATGCCTCTACATTAATGACGTGTGACAGCCGGTATAGTCTCTGCTACCAACTTTGCAACCAACCCTGCCACCACCTTTGATAGGGAGGTGCTTACCTAAAATACTATTTACCTTGAAAAATAGGAGATAGTGCAATCTAGAATAGTACCGAGATTTGAAATGACCATTAATCCCATGGCAAATACCAAAGCCCACTACATTTGATAAGGGTACCTTTGACAAATCACACACCGGGAGAAGGCTATAAATACCTCATAACTAACCACGCTCCAGGTAATGCTAAATACACTATAAGCTCTCAATATTTTGTTCAGTTATCATATCTTGACAGAACTAACTTGACTGTCAGAGTGTTTTTGTCGGGGGCATCTCGATTAGTTTAACATGTGTTGCTATTGCAGATCTCACACCTCAAGAAATATAACTATTGGATCATTTGATCTCTCTAGTTGAATTTGCCCAAACATTATCCTTTTTGCTATAAACGACTTTCAACCTTATCATTTTGGCATCGTCTACAGAAAACCTTGAGATTGCAGGAAAAAAAAAAAAGAAATGGTGACCACACATAGAGCTGCATCAGAAAGGGAGGAAAACAGGAGGTCCCCATCTCTACCTCCTTCTCCACCCAAGCAAGAAGCACAAGCTCCAAGCTCCAGCACCCATCAGGAGTAAGTTGTGATGTTAACTATGCCCCAGTTGATGCAGCTAATAAGTGAGCAAATCTCTGCTCAAATCTCAGCCCAACTGTCCACCGCATTGAATAGGCATATCATTGTGCCAGCTTTAGCTGGCAGTCCCACCCCTTAACCGCCCCCATTGGAAGACAGGTCGCCCATGGATAGTCGTGGTCACCAGGAGTCCAGGTGGCCACCCACCTAACGTGAAGCCAATCTCAGATGCCCCCAGGAGAAAAGGAGGTGACCAGAGTTGCGGGAGAAGATCATAGACTTAGTTGATCACGTTCGACCTAATCGAGCCCCGCAATACGATAGGGCTGAGTGCATGAGGTCATGTCTTGATCAGAATGCCACTCTGGCTGATCGAGAGGAATGGAAAGAAGTTTTCCATCAAGTCTAATAATTGAATAGGCGTCTCGATGAGATCTTGAGGAGAAACACCAATAGAGTACCCAATCTAGAAGGCCCCCAGAGGTCTCATTGAGAAAGAGGCTCCCTATTCATTCAAGAAATTATCGACGAGCACATTGCTGTTGACGTGAAGGTCCTAATCGATTTGTCGAGATACGACGGCTCGATCGACCCCAATGAGTACCTAATGCAGCTTGAGTATATGATGTAGCCACACGAACACAATGAATATATCTATGCCAAGATGTTGGTAACCACTTTCTAGGGTATTGCGCTCAACTTGTTTGTGACGCTCGAGCCTTCAACGATATACTCTTATGGCCAGTTATGCGACAAGTTTCTACACTAGTTTGCTACCAGGAGAAATACGAAACTCCTACACACCCATCTCCACACCGTTAAACAAAGTGAGGAGGAGTCCCTCCATAACTTTTTTACTAGGTTCAACACGGAGGTCCTCAAGATAGATAACCTTAGAATTGAGTTCCTGATAGACGTACTGTTCCTGGGGCTCAGACACAAGAAATGCGCTAATGTGTTAGTGCGTGAATGCCCTAGGTCAATTGAAGAGTTGTTTGACCTAGCTGAAAGACACATGATCTAAGAGGAGATGAATAAGCTCAAGTTTGGATCCTTCGAAGTCAACAAGAAGAAGAAAGAAAGAGACGACCAAAAGCATAAAGAAAAAGGTCAATCTTCCATAAAATGTTTCCATGTCTACAAACCCCTGAACATCCCTAAGAGAGAGGTCTTGTATGCTATTCAACATGATAACCTCCTCAAAAAATCGAGGAAACTGATGGAGATTGAGGCAATGAAAAAATTTAAAAAATACTGCCACTTTCACAAACAGAAGAGGCATGACACAGATGAGTGCTTCAACTTCTAAGATGAGAGTGAGAAGCTGATCAGATAGGGCCATCTCAAGAAATATATAGCCATGGACATGTAGATTGAAGGGGGTAAAACTGACTGGACTTTCCGTAGAGAAAGGTCGGTTAGCCCTAAAAGGGAGGACAAAGGAAAAAAATCCACCCATGAGAATCTCCCGCCCATCTGATGAGTGATTGATATGATTGCAGGAGGTCCCACTATGGGGGACTCAAAATCTGCCCAAAGGCAAACCCAAAGAAGGCTGTAATCAACTAAAGCCTCACTCATCGAAATAATATTCCACCTATTGATGAATGCAAAGCCCATCTCATTCATTGACAATGACTTGGCCTACCTCAAGGGCAGGAATATTGATCATAGAGCATATTGTCCTATGGTAGTTTCTGTGGAGATTGCCAACTTTGAAGTACACAAGGTCCTAGTCGATAATGGCAGTTTGGCTAACATTATTTTCCTCTCTGCTTTGAAAAGAATGAATATTGGCCAGTTGAAATTTAAACCTTTATGGACCCTGTTGGTTGGATTTGGGGGGTTAAAAATTATTTTGGAAAAATTCATAAACCTGTCAATATCATTTGGGGAGGCTCCTCAAAGGAGAACTTTAATGGAAAACTATATGGTGGTTGATGTCCCATTTGCTTATAACATCATAATAGGTCGATTAGCTCTCAATGACTTCTATGCCATTGTGTCGACTTACCACATGAAAATTAAATTTTTGACCACAGCAGGCACAGAGGAGCTTTTGTGCAACATGAAGGAGGCCTGAAGATATTACAACATCTTGGTCGAGTCAAGCGAGTAGAAAACTCAATCACAATTGAAGACTTCAGGGGATGCCTTTGTAGCAGAACTCGAGGAGACCCAAGCCAATAAGAAGAGAAAGTTGGAAGACATTAGAGTGGGGCCCATCGGGAAATTTAAGACCATCGAGCTGGAATAGGTAAACTTTGATAAGATGACCCATATCGAAACTTATATGGGCCCCATTTGGAGTATCTTATGGTTGATTTCCTGAGAAAAAATATTGATGTCTTTGCATTTAGAGCATCTGACCTCAAGGGAATTGACCCAACATCATCGTGCACCACCTTAATGTCGACCCCTCATACAAATTGATCAGATAAAAGACGAGGACATTCAATGCCGAGAGGACATAAACCATCGAGGAGGAGGTTAGGAAACTCCTAGATGCATGTTATATTATAGAAATTCAATGTCTTTCTTGGCTTTGTAATGTTGTACTAGTTCTAAAGAATGAGGGACAATGGTGAATGTGCAACGATTTCACGAATTTAAATAATATATGCACTAAAGATCCTTACCCTCTGCCTCAAATAGATTTATTAGTTGATTCAACTGCTGGTTGTGACTTGTTGAGTATAATGAATGCATTTCAAGATTACCATCAAATTTTTATGGCTCCCGAGAATAAGGATAAATTTTTTTTATTATTCCTAATGGGGTCTACTATTTTTTGGTCATGCCTTTTAGATTGAAAAATGCTGGTGCAACTTATCAAAGGCTGGTCAATTTTATGTTCAAAGATGAAATTGAAAAGTCGATGGAGGTATACGTTGATGATATAATTGTGAAAACAGAAAAGGCCCAAAACCACTAGCTCAACCTCAGTTATACTTTTGCAATCCTGAGAGCATTTGGTCTAAAACTGAACCTAAATAAGTGTACATTCGAGGTCCATAGAGGTAAATTTTTGGGTTACATGATCAGTCAGCGGGGCATTGAGGTAAACTTGCAGAAAATTCAGGCCGTTCTTGATATCACCCTTCCATGAATAGTTAGAGATGTTTAGAGGTTAGTCGAGAGGATTATAGCTTTAGGGAGATTCATTGCAAGATTGGCCAACAAGAGTTTACCCTTCTTCAAAATTCTCAAAAATGCCAAGAAGTTGGGTTTTCAATGGAGTAAGTAGTGTGATTGGGCACTGGACAAGTTGAAGCAGTACTTGTCCTTACCCCCCATGCTTGCAAAACTTGAATTGGGAAAAGTGCTCCATATATATTTGGTGGTCTCTGAGGCATCGATTAACTCAGTCTTGGTCTCAATTAGAGATGGTAGCCATCAATCAATCTACTATTACAGTAAGTTACTCCAAGGATCGAAACATAATTACTTGAAGATTGAGAAATTTACCTTTGGCATTGATGATTGCAGCTCAAAAACTTCAATCGTACTTTTAGTCTCATGCTATTATAGTGTTAACCAACTAACCGCTAAAGCAAGTATTGTCAAAGTTGGACATATTTGAAAGACTGACCAAATGGGCCATCGAATTGGGAGAGTTCGACATTACTTTCTAGCTAAGAATAGCCATCAAAGCACAAGTGTTGGCTGACTTAATTATTGAGTGAGTTAACTTGCTCGAGGAGAATTGTGCAGCCTCTTTTATTTGGACTTTGCATGTTGAAAAATTGTCAACCACATCTAGAGAAGGAATAGGAGTTGCTCTTCGTTCCCCTGCTGCAGAGGAATATGATTTTGCAATAAAACTAGATTATACAGTCATGAATAATGAAGCCGAACATGAGGCCCTTCTTGCTGGAATGAGAATGGCGCTTGATCGGGGTGTCGAGCACTTGGTTGCCATCACAAACCCCCAGCTAGTAGCCGAGCATGTTGATAGAAATTTTGAGGCTAAGGACTCGATGATGAGCTAGTACCTTGCCTAGGTGAAAATGCTGCAACAGTCATTCAAAAGGTTCACTCTCAGTCAAGTACCTCGATCTGAGAACGAGTGGGCGGATGCTTTGTTGAAGTTTGCTAGCTCAACGTGGGGCATGAGGGATAGAAAAAATACATTTCTAGTTGCTGATAGGCTATTGATCAAACCTCTCAAGGAAAATTTGATAGCAAGTATTGAGGGAACTACACCTTCTTGACAGGACTCGATAAAACTCTATCTGAGCTAGGCTACTGTCCCCGAGGACAGAAGTGAAACTCCATGCCTTTGAGGTCAAGCTGCCAAATTTGTGCTCAATAAGCACGGTCAATTATATAAGAGGTTAATTTTTGGGCCCCCCTTGAGGTGCTTGAATCCCGATCAAGCTTTAGAGGTATTATAGGAAATTCATGTAGGTATGTGTGGCAACCATTCTGGAGGAAGATCACTGGCCCACAAAATAATCAGGTACGAATACTTTTGGCCAACATTATTGAAAGACTTGGTAGATTTTGCATAGAAGTATACATCATGCCAGGTCTATTCAAATTTGCCACATTAGCCCACAGCACCAATGATCAATGTCCAAATTTCTTGGCTTTTCAACCAGTAGGGAATTGGCATTTTGGGCTCACAACTAAGGTTGACTTGACAACAAAAATTCATAATTGTTGCAGTTGAGTACTTTACTAAATAGGTTGATGCTGAGGCTGTTCCTAAGATAACAAATGCAGCCATCAAGAATTTCATCTGAAAGAACATCATTTGCCATTTTGGTCTGTCCAAGGTTCTTATTTTAGATAACGATACTCAATTCCAAAGTAAGAGCACTATATGTTGGTATGAAGTTTTGGGGATCATACAACACTTCACTTCAGTGGGCAATGCTCAATTGAACGGCCAGACAGAGGTAACCAACAGAATAATTCTGGACAGTCTGGGAGCCAGGATATAGGATATTGGCTCAAACTGGGTAGATGATCTCCCTAGGGTGGTATAGGCGTATAGGACAACTCCCCGAACATCCACAAGTCATAGCCTTTACAATCTCATTTATGGGTCTAAGTTAGTTATTCCCTCGAAGCTAATTCAACACACGGCTCGAGTCATTTACTTTTATTCGCTCAAAAACACATCAAAGAGAAAACTCAATCTTGAAATAGTCGACGAGCACAAGCAAGAAGCTTATAACACGATACAACACTGTAGGTCATGGATGGCCAAAAACTATAACAAAAGAGTCAAGCTACACTATTTTAAGGTTAGAGACCTCATTCTCAAGAAGGTGGAAATCTCCAGGAATGTTGGAAAGCTCGACTTGAAATGGGAAGGATCATACACTATTGTGAAAGTATTAAAGCACAACGCCTATAGACTAACCTATATGGAAGGAAAGGAACTAAATCGCCCATGGAGTGCCATCAACTTAAGAAAATTTTACATTTAAAATTATGTTGTATTTATCCTTATATTCTCCAATGTGAATAAAGTTCCAACAATACCGCTACCATTTGCAGGCATTGTTATAACCGTATTCAGTAAGCATCAAGATTCTAGTCGATGAATAAGCAGTGCCTCGCTGCCACTCAAATGACTTCATACTGTTACCAAATTGCTAGTTGATCCCATAGTTGATGAATAAGTAGCCCCTCGTTGCCACTCAAGTGGCTTCATGCTATCACCATGTCCTTAGTTGACCCCATAATCAATGAATAAGTAGCCCTTTATTGCCATTCAAGCGGCTCCATGCTACTACACAAATTTCTATTCGACCCCATAGTCGATGAGCAAGCAGCTCCATGCTGCCACTAAAGTGCGTAGTCAACCTTGTAGTCGATAGATGAGCAATTCATGCTGCTAGACTTGCATTGACCCTATTGTCAACAAAGAAACAGCTTCGTGCCATTCGATCAGTTTCCAAAATTTAAATTGACCATAACGTTGATCCCAAATAGCTATAAGCTACAAACCTTAGGTTTTTTTTGCCTAAATCAAATAACTGACCAAGTAGTCGATTAATAAGTTGACCATACAATGTGAGAATCGACGACACAATCGTGAAAATAAATTACTACGCATCAATCAACATTAAACAAAATTGACAACAATATTGTTAGATTTTCTTGATAATGATAGTGATAACCAATTATTTTATCAGACATTCCCTACATTACTACGACAATAAAGTTGCATTTGACAAGGTTCAAGAGATTTCTTTAATGTAATAAGATTGAAACGAAAAACATTCTTCATTCATTGAGATGTTGGTTACAATTCCACAAAAGAAAAACAATAACAACAACAACAGAAACTTAATCAGTAGCATCTAGATCAGTTCTAGTTGGACCCTACATGGTCATCCTCAGGCCAATCTGAGTCGGGCTCTGGCAATGCATAAGCAAGAGGTGAAATGGCATGAGGTGGTTGAAAAGGTCCTGCGACGTTGTTCATTAAGTTGGTTGAACACAACACATACTGCGCTACATCAACCTATTCCTCTCTGAGTAGGTCAACAAGGTCTTCCACAAACATAAATTCATCGGCTAACTACTCCAACCTCACATCGTCCTCAGTCTTCTTCTTTTGAGCTTCAGTCAGAGGCTCATCAGGTGCATAGGTTGTAGTTTTCTTTTCCTGGGCCCGATTGACCTCGCTCTCCTCGGGGTTAGGAAAAGGCTGCAGATTATCATCAGCGTAAGGCTTATCTTGCTTTTATCATCGGGGTAAAAAGCATAACCAAGGTACTTGAGCTGCTTCACAACTCTATGGAACACCTCGTGAGCATCGTCAAGTGACATGATCACGCTCACATCTTGAAAAGTGGGGCTCAAGATAAACTGTTCCACTACCTCATGCCCCATTATGGGGAGGTGTCAAGTGAAGGCCTTTTGTGCTTCCTTAGTGGTCTCTGTGTGACCTTGTGCTCGATCAGAGAAGAATCTCACCTACAAGTCCAAGTAAGCTTTCTTGATTATTGAGTCCATTCGACTCCGATCCTTGACTGCCTGAACTAGTTGTTGATCTTTAGAGTTCAGCTGTTCTTGGAGCTTGACCTGAAGTTGGGAGGACTTGAGCTGTACCTTGAGGGTTTCCATATCCCCTTTTCCTTGCAGCTCCTTCCGATCCACCAATGCTAGCTCCGATCAACGAAAGATATTATAGTCCATTTGGCTCACCTACAATATGAGAATGTTAATCCACAGTATGACTTCTACAAAAAAAAAAATTCAACAAGAAGTTGTCGACCTCATGCTTACTATATTATAGTGGTAGGCTAATGCCCTGAGAACCCCGACCTAACTAAGGGTCATAAGTTTTCATTATTTAAGTAAGAAAAGCCCTGAGATCAGCCACTTTATGGTAGTGTCACCAGTCATTCCTTCTTGGAGGATGGATGTCAAATCGATTATTTTGTGGGCAGGGTCGAGCGTAAAGTGAGGTAGTGACAGACAGGGGAGTTAGAATAGCACTCCATCATCAGTTTTTCGAACAGGTCATAGTCTGTCATCATTTTCTATTTTCTCTTGTTGCCTGCGGCCTTCTTCGGTGCTGAGCCTCCTTGCTCAGCAATTTGCCTTTTACCTTGACCTACGGAGCTGCTTTGCATGGGCTTCTTTCGACAAGTGGATTGGGGTTTGGGGCCTATTTAATTTGTGGAACACAGGAGCCGATGTCGATTGTATTGAAATGGCTAGCTCTACGACAGGAGCCTCTTATCAAGTAGCAGTAGCTTGACGGCGTTCCTCATTTCTTAAAGCTCAGGCTTGAGCTTTGATTCTGCTTTTGGCCATTATTTCTATGTGATTTGCAAACATAAATAAGATAAAAAGGCATCAAAATCAAGCAGAAAGAATAGCAATCACAGTTAACATGATCGACAAGATTCTCTATTTAGTTGATCACCTGCAGGCAGGTCGAGTTAGGTCGGTGATAAGCCAGCCAATACCATACACCTTTCTTCAGTCAGAACTAAGGCTTCCATATGCCCAAATTCGACCAAATCCCTAAAAAAGGTATTAGACCAATTAGGTGTCTAGTTCTCCAGCATCTCCATGGGCCTCCTTTACTAACCCTTTGGAATGGCGAAATCCTTTGGCCCTCAAACATAGAAAAAATATTTTTTCCACTTTTGGCCGTTCGAAAAAGCAGGAGATACTAAAAATTTTTAATAGTGTCGAGCAGTCAAGTAATAAAAACTAGACTTCTTTGTACTACCCAACTTTCGCAACATAAGTAAATGGAATAAATTGGAAAAGTTGGTGAAAAAGGTGGGCTGGCTATACAAATGCATTAACACCACAAAACTGTAAAGGGTGGCAAAATAGTTGGGGAGTAGTTGGGTTATGCAAACGTCTAGACCTATCAGGAGATCGACTATTGCTTGGGTAAGAGGGAACCTAAGGCCACACCTCAACCCTTCCTCAAACATTATTATGCATCCCCTAGGAGGTCGATGCATTCTATCTCGAGTCTTCGACGCCAACAAGTCATATTCATTAGGGACTTGGTACATCTCCCTAATTTGCACCAAGTCGGTGGGGGATGTTTTGGAGGTTATTTTTGTATAGTGGTCTGATGTAAACAATCGACCCTGAGATGCAGGAAAATCACTCGAGCTAACTTCGCCCCCAGAAACAACCCTTCTGTGCTCGAATTGCTCGAGCTGCTCAAACTCGAGCTATCGCTCGATGAACTATCTGAACTACTATTGTGGGTTATTTCATACGCACTCCCAACCCTAGTTTTCCCATGAGATGCTACATTCTTGGACCTAGTATCCTCACCATCTGAATTGTTAGACATTCTTGCAACAAAAGGTTTGGAGAACTTCACAAACAGGAACTCTACCAGATACAATTTCAGCAAAAGTGCAAATGAATACCTCTATCCTACATATTTGTAGACATCTGGGCATAGGAACCCAAGCAGTAGAAATAATTGCTTTACTGACCTTTTTGCACTTCTTATTCTGTGATGCAACCAGCGCATTAAATGCATGAAACTGTCGAAAACCCTGGTTAAGTGGATAGAACTTTGGTCGAGTTAGCATAACCACCATAGCTACCTATAAATCGCCATTCAGTTATTTATTTATCCTCACTTTTGCTCGTCGACAAACTCGATCAGGACCGCGAGTGGGGAGGACTCATGATATGGGATAGCCCAACAGGTCCACTTAACGCGCAAGGCCTAGCATCAATTCTAGGCTAGTCCACTCAACAACAACCAACTGATTAATTATATTGTTACCGACTGCATTCAACGGGAGGCTTTAACCCAATTAGCCTATTCAACCATCTCTTTGATCAACTAGTCCCATCTGTTCAACTATTATCGATCAGGTGGCTCACTTCGGCGCTGACTTATATCCTCATCACATTTATTATTCTGATAGGCAGCTTGCCTCTGCACTAATGGCGCGTGACAGTTGGTATAGTTTCTGTCACCAACCTTGCCATCACCTTCAATAGGGAGGCGTCAACCCTGGGTACTATTCACCCTAAAAAATAGAAAATGGTGTCACCTGAAATAGTACCAAGATCTAAAATGACCATTAACCCTTGGTAAGGATTAAAGCCCACTACACCTGATAGGGGCACTTTCAACAAATCACACACTAGGAGAAGGCTATAAATACCTCATAACCAACCACACTTCAGGTAATGCGAAATACACTATAAGCTCTTAATATTTTGTTTGATTATTATATCTCGATCAGAACTAACTTGAGCGTTGGAGTACCTTCGCCGGGGGCACCTTGGTTAGTTTAACGTGTGTTGCTGTTGCAAATTTCAGATCTCGAGAAATATAACTATTGGATTATTTGACCTGTCTGATCGAATTTGCCCAAACATTACCCTTTTTGCTATAAATACTTTCAATCTCATCACACACCATGGTTGGAACTAATAATTAGTTCCATGTACAAAGAATTTGGATTTTTTTTCCATAAAAATCAAATTATCTATATATATATATATCTTTTTATTTTATAATTTTTTGTTATTCTTTATACTATTTATATATGATTTTCAATAATAAAATTAATTCGTGTATAATTTCATATCAAATGAAGCCGTTGTAAGCTATGGTTAGGGGTGTAGATGAGTCGGATTTGAAAAAAATTGTAGGTTTTAGCTCGAGCGTAAGATCCTGAACTCAACCTTGAATTCAATATTTTGATTTTCAACTTGAGCTCGCGAACTTAATATCTGTTAAGTTCGAGCTTAATGCAATAAAATTTAATTATTAATATATAACAATTATTTTATATAATATATAAAATATTTAAAAATTAAAAAAAGTAAATTATTAATATATAATAATTTTTTAGTTAATATATAAAAAATATTTAAAAATAGAAAAAAATTCATGAGTCGGCTTGTGAGCTTTTGAACAATTAAATCAAAGTCAGAACTCGGCTCATTATAAAGCTCGAGCTTAAAAAAGTTTGAGCAATTATTGAATTGCTCGTAAGGCTCAAGAACCAACTCGACTTATTTTACACCCCTAGCTATGATTGTAATAAATAAATACATGATGTAAATGGTTTTATGGAACTGTTTATTTTCTTGGTGGAATGTCCGACAGTGAAAGAAGAATCTAATGGATGTGTTTTTGAGATTAAGTGATTAAATAAATATTATGTGCACTTATTTTAATTATTTTAACAATATAATGTTCCTCATTGTATTGTACATATGTGAGATAAATAAAAAGAACAATTTTTTTTATAAGTTTTAGCAAGCTGCCAAATAGGGTTAGATCAATCAATCTCAACAGATGAAACGAAATGAAAGAATTAAATTTTAAGAGGAGTGGACTATTTAAATAAAGTTATCTAAACAAGGTCTACTCATCCTCAATCACTATAAATAACCCCACAATTATCATTTGGAGGTATGCAATTAATGTTACTTTATTAAATTTTCTTTTGCCTATCTATCCTCATTCATCATATACAGACCTAAAACTAATTTGAGTATTGAAAAATTTTCATTGGACTTATCAATAATCCTAATCTTTTTGAATTTTAAAAATAAGTATATGGATTGACTCCTAAGATGCTCAAATTCAAATTAAGAAAGAAACTTTCTGTACGCATATCAAAATACCATTAGTCAAACTTTATCAAACTTCTTCTCGAACAAAAATGCCACTAGTTACGCATAACTTTACCATTTTAGGCTTGGATTTTTTCTTTCGGCATTTTGGAAATTTTTTTCCAAATAAAAACTTATAACTAATGAAAAATTTCCCACCTGTTTGTGGTGAGGTGCTTCATTTTTTCATGCCTTTCATGTTGGACTTTATAATGTGTAGTCATGGGTGCAAGCATTCAAAATAAATGATCAATAGGTTGGATTATTTATTAGTACATCCAACTTAATAAATTGTTGGATTGCATATTCTGATCTTGATTTTTTATTTTTATGATCATTATGTCCATGTCTAATAACTTACAAGCACACTGAATAGTATAAATATAAATAGCATAGAATTTTCTCTTAATTAACCATTTAAATTATTTGAGATCTTATAACTCAACAAAATATATAATTGAATCATATTAGAATAAAAATTATACATTTAACTAAATATTTAACCCAGAAATTCAGGCTAATTGACTAACTTCAAGTCAACTTCAAGTTCAGGACTTCATTCAGACTTACACTTTGAACTAGTTATTAATCGAAAACACCCTATTTCGTAGCATGTATGAATTCATAAAGAGCTAACATATCAATACAAAGTTATAGATAAGAATTCATTAAATGATAACATATCCATACAAAGTTATAGATGAAACATATTTTGAAATCCAACCATTTGTTCATACCGAATGATTAATAGCATGAAATGTTGGTCTAAAAGTATCCATCTCCCATAATCACTCATTTTGGGAGTCACCATTATACAAAAGTATTAAGACAACATCTGAGGAGCTATTGGAGCGAACAAGAACACCATAAACCAATATGAATCCAGTCATTTGCCATAGATAGTGTAAGAACATTAGATTCATAAAAGCCTTTGTCAAGCAATCCACATGTCAAGCACTCAACAAGCATATATAAAAACAGTTGAATCAAGCTAAATTGACTAAGGATAGTTTGATACCATCTAACAAACAAGAAATCAATCAACCCTATGGAATTGGTTAGATGAGCTCGATCATAATGTCCTATAGCATAAGATGATCCCAGATTTTTGAAAACCTTTTTGGCAAAAGAAACCTTGAACGACAATGACAATCTTGCAACGCCCTATATTGGGCTAGAATTACCCAAGAATCCTAGTTGATCAGCAAAGACGTCCACAATCTCTTCATCCACGCCAAGATCACCGACATCATCTTCAATTCCTTCTCCATTTATCCAGTCCTCCCAAAACCCTTCATCAAATGACTTTCCCACACAAAATTGCTTCTCTAGATCATCTTCATCATTACCATCATCATCATCATCATGTTTATGTAAGATTTGTTCCTCCATAATATTCATCAATGATCCTTGGATATCAATATTGCTCACAGCATGTCTCCCCAGCTCCACATCAAATCCAATACCACTACTGTCCCCAAATTCTTGAGGTTCTAACTTAACATGTGTACTTTCATCCTTATAATCTCCAACTCCAACATTTTCAATTTCAACCCCAATATTTCTTGATCCAAGATCAATTCTTTTCCTTCTCTTGGTACCAAAATCCTCCTCTATCTCCTTCATTCTGTCTTTCTGCTGGATTATTTGCTGCAGGAAAGTAGGATTCTTGATCGCCCTTGCCAAGAAACTCATCGTGTGCTTCTGTTTCAGCTCAGTCCCCTTAAGCCTTTGCTCCATTTCTTTAAGGCACGAATTCATAGTCTGCTGTTGTTGTCTGAGCTTCACCAATTCCACCATTAGAACCTGCTTGTCCCGCCTCAACCGATCGATTTCTGTGTCCAATCCGAATCTTCCCACCTCAACACAAGATTCAAAACCTTGGCTAGAAGCCTGGAAATTTGATGTTGTCTTTCTTCTCTTAATGTTTTTCAATCGATTCCTTTGTCCCCTCAAGAACCCTTCATTAGCAAACTCCCATTTGTCTGGATCAACTTTCCTAAACCCCTACACGAAAATTCACATTCCTAGGCCTTCATATAGAAACTCTGCAATTCTTTGGAAGCCACATAAAACGAAGGCCTCGAAATCTTGGGGAAAAATGTAAAAAATCAAAGCATGGACATTTTTTATGAAGTATATATAAGAGAGAACCCTCCAGATATATATATATATATATATATATGCAGTTCTAATGCATATAAACATTGTTGAAGAAAGGTCTAGATATTGTGGGCTTCCCATCTCAATCCATTGAACTGACAAAAGCCCACATTAATGTGAATAAATCCCTAATAAACAAATTGTCAACTTGGCATAAGGAGGGAAAAAAAA
>JACGDI010003462.1:425403-440499 GCA_014898725.1 Jacaranda copaia | reverse complement strand
ATAATGTATTAATTCTTTAATGCTTTAACTTATTCAGATAACTTATTATATATTCATAAAAATTAATTTATTTAATTATCCAACTAAATTATTATATTTATATAAATTATATTTTATATAGACAAAAAATCACATATATAATTAAATATTCTAATAATATATTTAAGTTAGTAATCTATTTTATATGATACATTAGTTAATAATCTATTTTATTTAATAACTGATTACATATAAAATTAAATATAATAAATTAATTTGATAAATTAATTTAAATAATTATTTTGTTTATTACTAAATATTCATATACAAATATTTTTATTAAATAATTAATTAATTTTTATATATACCTAAATATAGAATAATAAATAGTTAAAATAGTTCATTTTAATTAAAATTGATGAATGCTTTCTTTAATTGACGAATGCTTTCTTTAATTGTAAAGAAATGATGTGTAATTTTAATTGATGAATACTTTCTTTAAAGCAATACATCATTTGTTATTTATAATTTTAAAAAAAAATTTTAAATATCAAAATAAATTATGAATTAAATTAATTACACATTATTTCTTTACATTCTTTACATATATATACATATACATACACATCATCAAACTATAAATACACATACATATAGGGCTCATTTGCTTGGTATAATAGGATTAGAAGTGATTGATAAGTATATGATTTATTATTTAGAAAATATATGAATATTTTGTTTGCTTGCTTAGATTAGTGTTTGGATAATAAGATCTTGGAGTTTATAAGGTATTGATAATGACAATTTTATAATTAATATAATTAAAACTCAACGAGCTTGTCAAAATCTTAAAAATAAGTTAAAAATTTCTTATATTTTTAAAAAGAGTTTATAAGTTTTTAATATTTTATTTTAAAATTTTTATAAGCTCTTTTCTTAAAAAAAGATTATGAAATATTTTTTGATATCTTATAAACTACCAAACATTTTATCAAATATTTTGAGAAGATTATAAACTCACCCAAATAACTTTTAAATATTTAACTATACTAACTAGTGCAAAATTAAATTTTAAATTTAAAAATCAAGAAATTTAATTACCCTAATTTAATAAAAAATATCAAAATAAAATATAAAACAATAAAAGATCCAAAAACCACAAATGACAAAGTGAGTAAACCCTAATCTTTATTTACATTTCAATTTCTATTCCTTCCATCACTTTTTACTAGTTGATTTTGGGAAACTCTCTTACCGCTTCTTCTTCCTTCCCTTTCTTTTTTTTCAAACTTCTCACTGGCAAAGATGCCGATGAGATTACCAGAAGGAGCTAGAGCCAGCAGATTTGCTGGCTCTCGCCCTCCATATTTTTCAGTGGGGAAGGGGCCAACTACTGGCCCCTTTCAGGCCCAGTCGCTGCTGGGTTTCTCATAACCCAACAATGGGTCTCTTGCCCAGCAGCAGCTAGGTTGCTGTTGCTACTGGGTGTTTTTGTTTTCATTTTTTTGTTTTTTATTTAATTATTTAATTAATTTTGTATAATTAAAGTTATTATTTTTTTAATGTTGCGGATTGGAAATTTTACATTTGGTGGCATCGTAAAGAGGTAATTTATTTTAGTGTTAAGTTATAATTATTTGAATTGTGTTTATAAATTATGTAGTCAATATTTTGTTTATTATGCTTTCTTATACATTTGCAATAAGTTAAACATGAATTATATGAAATGTTTTTATGAATTATGTGTAATCACTATGTTTATTATGAATTGGGATTCTAATTTTGCATTTTGGGACATTGTAAAAAGTCAACAACAATAAGAATGCAAAATTATTTTAGTATTAAATTATATTCATATGAATTGTGTTTATGAATTAGGTTTTCTTGATTTTGGTCCTTCTGGGCAGAAAATAAAAAGTCCCTAGCATGTTTTTATTCCACCTCTTTTTTTCTTCTAGTGATTTTGTTTTTTTCCCCCTTTTTTAAACAGAAGTTCGCACGACGCTGAACCCCGTTGCGCAGCACGATAGCACGCACTTTTTGCACATTTGACATGTATGTATTATAGAATTTCTTGAGTGTTTTAATGAATAGTATGTAGCAAATTTTTAAAGGGGAAGATTGCAAAGATGTATGCTTTATTTATTTATTATTTATTCTTGAATACTGGAATTTCCTTGGTCGCCTTTCCCATTACAAAGGCAGATAGCAGAATTCTTAACTTTTACCGGAAAGTTTTTAATGGAGCACCCACAATTCCACATTAAATATGGTAACAGCTTGAAATGACTAACCTAAACAAATTTATGAACATAGTAAAAACCTTTCAGTTCATGTGAATGATTAAGTGGACTATTTTGTTGTATAAAGATGGTATGTAACTAGAGAGCAGAATTTAAGTTCTTTAGCTTACCTTGTGTACTGGCGCTTGTTATCATGACAATGCAAAAGTTGCATATTTGTTTTAAATCTCACTGAGAAGCCAACTTAAATGCTCGTTACTCAGGATTTTGTATGGAAAGAAGTGTGGATACAACATTATAGAGGGGCAACTTAGAGAGTTGAAGGGAAACATACAGTTTAAACCCGAATATTTCACTAGCAAGAGGGCCATTTTCCAGATTAGTCTAAATGTTGAGCTAGGTAGGTAAAGTTGACTAGGTTAGAGAGCGTAAACCCCTATGTGGGGTTGTGTTATTCACAATTTGAAATGAAGCAATAGTTAGCTTAATGATATAATCTCTTGGAGAAGATGAAGTCATTTTTTCTTCAATCCTCTGTCATAAGTGCATTTGGATCCTTTCTATTGTTGTATGCTGTATTGGTCCTTTTATACTTAACTCACTGTCAATGCTCTCATATGGTCAAAAGAAGTATGATAGTTCCAATCATTTCTTGAATATAGAGAACTTTTAGTCTTTGAAAGAAATACAAGTAGTATAATTGTCATTTATTGATAGATATCATATGTTTTTAAGTGCTTTTGTGATGACGTGCCTATATTTTTGTCCCCTTTCCTTCAAACAAATCTGTTTATATTTTTACCTATGTCTTTTATACCCATATTGTCCATAATTTGGTAAATTAATTGATCGTTGTAAGAAATTTGCAGTTGAATGACTTTTTCTCTATTATGAATTGAAATAATTAGGTGCTAGAAGTAGCCTTGTGGACCATGGCTTGAGCAAAGCTGATCTTGAAACTCTTGGACATAATTTTTGGATTACTTTTTAATTTTGTAGTTCTTTATGAAGATAGTTTTTGGATTACTTTGTCTTTATAATTGACATGTCTAGACTGAATGAATTTGTTTATATTTAAAGATCTTTATTTTGTTTATGAATTTAGATATATAATAGTATTAAATTTTGGATACAATTTTGTATTTTTTAATGTGAATTATTATTTTGAATTATATAATTTTACATTGTTGTAAATGAGAATAAAGAGTATCCATTTAACAATAAAAAGCAAAAAAATATTATAAAAAAATTAGTGACGATGACCGAATCGGTCACTCAGCGGTCATTGATTTGTGACTATTTTGTGACCACCTATTAGTGATCCTATAAAATTGATCACTAAGTGGTCACTGATTAGTGACCGCCTATCCGTGACCCCCCAAAATGGTCACTAATTAGTGACCACTTTGCGATAGCCTATTAGTGGCCCCCCAAAATTGATTACTAAGCGGTCACCGATAAGTGGCCATTTGTTAACTCTTTTGTCAATTATTTTTTGACAGAATTTAAAAAATTAGTAACCACGTTGGTGGTCACTGATTTGTAACTGCATGCTTTAGCAGTGATAAATTTTAATTTGTGACAAAGGTTTTTGTGACTACTGTGAGCAGTCACAAATGCAGTCACTAATATTGTTAGTGACCTTTTTTTTATTGAATTTGTGACTAATTTGACGGTCACAAAAGTTAGTTTTCTTGTAATGCCTACCAAAGTTGCTGAGATCACTCCTTGATGTGGCATTGCAACTGCTGCCCAAAATCTTCCAATCTTATCTCTAATGAACCATCTAAACCCAAAATTCTGCTTACCATTGTGGATTGCAGCATCAATGTTCCACATGATCCAATTATTAGGCGGTGTTACCCACCTAGTTATTTGTTGCACTGTGTTACCTGGTAGCATACATTTATCCTTCTAAGCTTCATGACATTATTGAAGAGAAGAGATAGCCAGAAAATAGATGAGATAAGCTGAGCCTCTTTTGTCATTCTAGACCACTTCATATTAGTTTCCTCTTTATTTAATCCTGAGAGATATTCATCAAGCTAATGACAAAAAGATTCAACATTAAACATTCTTAGAGATTTTGACAATCGAGAGTGTTCCCATACTTCCTTAGCGAATGGGCATGTCATAAAGATAAGTTGAGTCATCTCCGAATCACTACCACAAATGGCACATATATCAATCCTTCTAGTAATTAGATGATCCTTCGCAGGAAGACAACTTGCAGTTGCTCACCAAGCTAGATTATGAACCTTAGGGGTTATTGCTGCATTCCAAATCTTTCTCTACACACTAAGAGAGGGTTGGTCAAATAATTTGATCGATTTGGCATAAGCAATCTGTAGCGGTTCTTGATTGAGTACATCCCTTTTGATTCTCCATTCCACAACCATAAATCACAAGACCACCTATTTGTAAAAGGGATAGCACAAATAAGGTTAGCATTACAATCATTTAAGATAGAAAAGATAAGGCCTCAATTCCAACTCTGATGATTTTGTGTGATGAGGGATGTACTGTTTGATTAGCCATATATGAGCTAAGGTCTGAAGTTACATAAGTATTAACCACATCTAGTAGCCATGAATCTCAGGCAATTAAGATGTTATGTCCATCACCAACTTTGAGATAGCTTCTCCTCTATCTAATAGTTTGGGTCGCTATGACACTCCATCACAAAAACTCAGATTGTTTCTTAGTTGCACATCCAAGAAAGATTAGTTTGGATAATACCTTGCTCAAAAACTTTTTGCCACAAGAGTGTCAAGTTTTATCAAAAGTTTCCAACCTTGTTTGCTGAGCAAAGCAAAATTAAACTCTCTTAGTCTTCAAAGACCAAGCCCACCACTATTAGAGCCATTAGAACTTGCATTTCTACGCTTCCACAGAAACACATTCATTATCCTCTCAATTTCCTCACAAAGGTCTGTAGGCAAAAGGAAGCTACTCATAACATAATTAGGAATTGATTGAGCTATTGTTTAACGAGTATTTCCTTACTCGCCCAAGAGAGAAGTTTATGATCCCAAGCATGAAGCTTCTGCCAAATTCTATCCTTGATAAATTTGAAGATGTTTTTCTTTCTCCTGCCAATTAGTGAAGGAAGACCGAGATAGGAATCTTGTTCCTCTTTCACTACAACAGTTAGCTCCTCACAGATATGCAAATCTATTTCCACAATTTAGTGGTAATATAAGATGAAAAGATCATATTATGTTTGATCCATTCAAAAGTTTTCATTATTGTATTTTACTAATATATCTACTAAAAGACTCGATACATATTTGCTACGAAATTAACTGTATAGCTATGTTATACATAATTAAATATTGTTATTGTGAATATAATTTTTTAAATAAGGAATAACAAAAATTATTAGTTATCAATTCATGATCTTGTACGTTTGAAACTTAACAAATTAGTTGTGCATTATCATACCTTCTGTAGTGTGTCCTCTTGGGATAACACCTAAATTGAGGCATCACTCCATTCAATCTTAATCCAAAACCTATAAACAAGTAATTGGCCCACAATAACATTTTAAACTTATCAGAAATACCAGCGGATTTCAATCTTACCAATCCCACAAAACATTAAATACACATCATAATTCAACTTCTTAACATCTAATTAAACATACACAAGCTTCAAGTTATCAACATCAGTCTTGAAATACCACAACGTCTCTAAATCCAAATTCAACATTCAAATGAACACATTTATGCACATAAGCACCTAAGCACCTATTTAATTACAAGTTGTTTCTTCTCTTTTGCTCAAGCTAGAGATCCATCTTTGTCATGTAATCCTGTTTGAGCAACATGAATAACACGGGGGGAGGGGGTAAGTCCAAAGGACTTAGTAAGGGATAATGGTAACCATAAGCAATAGGGATCTATTGAGGAAGAATCAACTCACTCGATCAGAATTTAATAAGTTAATGGGTATATTTCAAAATACAAGCAATAACAAGTCCGATAACAAGCATTATAAAATTCAAGACTTCTAGTAAGTGCTAGCTTAGGAGTTGTGACTGTCGACTTGAATGGTGCGGCCAACTCAACCGCTTTACTACAAGAGGTATCGCCATCGACCAACTCAATCAGTTTACTAAGGGAGGTATCATGGCTGACTCGTTCAGCCAGGACAATAGCCCGAACTAGACTAGAAACTACACCATCCTTATTGCTCCAAGAGCAAGTTTCAAGTGATCAAGATACAAGTACTAACCAGCAAACTCAAATAACATATGCATTCCAATAAAACTACATAAGACATGCATATTAAATTCACCTTATTCTATTCAAACAAGTACTTTACCATAACATGATAGCTTGGTACAATTAGTTCCCCATATGGATTGTATGGTGCATTGCACAGATCTAAGCAGGCTACTTAGTGTACCGCAGATACTTAAGCAGATTGCTTAGTATATCGTGGACACCTAAGTGGATTGCAGGGCATGTCCCAAGTACTTCTCCATACAGGTACAATAAGTATCAATCATTCAATTGGATTTGCCGATGAAGCAATATAATAACGATTAATAAGTATGAAATAATAACAAGTACCAGTCAAGAACAAGTACAAGACAGATCATAACAAGTATCGAACATGAACAAGTACTAGAAATAACAAATATTGATAAGGAACAAGTATGGGACAAGATAATAGAAAGTTCTAGGCGCCAGAACAGACAAGAACAAACTCATAACAGAGTGAAATCAAGAACTAACCCCCACGGAGGTATAAAATTTAATTAACAAGTAACAATCGATAACAAGCAAGTATAATTCCAATAACAATAACAAGTACAATACACAATCATATTGAACTGATTCTAAATTTGACCCCAGTAATCACTATTATGCTTATTATCAATTCAAAATCACTAATTAATCGATTAGCATGATAGTTTAAATCTTAAATGACACTAGCATCCCAATAATGGCTAATAAGGTTAGTATTGTCAAAATTAATCTTGGTTTTCATATCAATTCACTTATCAGTATATAGACAAGTCCTCAATTACATAATCTTTTCATAATATCATCCTAAAATCACAATAATAACTTAATTCTTCATAATTAATGCCAACCAATGTCAATTAGGTCTCAAATTCAGGAATTAAGGTCTAATTAGTTAATAAGCTTATTTAGCCCCTAATTTGGCATGTAATGAGCATAACTGTGTCCAAAACTATCGATTACTCCATGCATGGGAAATATACATGTTAATCACATTTTAATCCACCATTCTTTCATAATACAATGTTTGACAAGATAAAGGTACAACATGTGTATATACATATATATATATATATATACAAACCTTTCTCAACTCGTTACCCACGATTTGATCAAGGGAACCCCAAAGTCACAAATCAATTACGCCGTTGCGATTGTTGCGTCGAGGAGAAATTATAGCCTCTCCACCGTCGCAGTGCTACTGCTGCTGCTGCTGAAAAATAATAAAACCACCACCCACAAAAGCCTTTTAGCTCCAGTAGGAAAAGAGTAATCATTAGCTACAAATTGATCGTAATGAAGGCTAGCTACGAAAGCATGCACTTTGAATTTAACTAGAACAATTTCGTAGTTAACACAACAAATTTTTAATTTGCATCAACTGCGAATTCACTGTAATAGATGTCCTAATTTTTGGTATTGTATATTTATTGGGATTTATTTTGACACATGATTTTATATAAGAAGCAATTTGAAAATCTTGTTTGGTTGGTTATTTGAATGTAGTTCAATACCTCTATTCTAATTAATATTTTATTTTTTATTTCACTTTAAAGATATACATGTCAAATGTATTAAATATTTATTCTTTTAAAAAACTATTTAATGGTAAATCACGTACACATGATATATGTATGTAAAGTGGCCAAGAGCATGAAACTCCAATTTAAATAGAGGATCCAAAATGATCGGAATGGAACCTACACAACTTAATTAACAACCCCTTTCTCTTGGGTTTGATGATATTAAGTTTTATTGCATATTAAAAGAGTTGAGTGCATCGAAATAGTTCATAAATTACTTCCTCCATTCCATATCCTTTTATAAGGATAACATCCCAATCATCTCATGCATAGCAACAAAATAATATTTTGTAAAATTAGATATTTTATGTTGCTGTTAAATTTGGACATCATCACAAAAATCCTAAGAATTGAACAGTAGTGTCATGGGGAGAATCCAATCCTTTTATATAATAAAATGGAGCCAAGCATCTATTCTTACACTAAACAACTATTTCCAGGTGCCAAAAAGAAAGGATATGCAAGAACAATATGGAAATCAAGATTTTAAAATGATGAAAACTTACTAAATTAAGTAAAATAAAAGTGTCTCCAAAGATTGCTCACATGAGTCATGACCATATAAAAACGAGGTTCAATGATATGCTTCGCTTGGATTTGTTTTCTTATAGTGTTAAATTAGTTATTTAAAACATGAAAGACATCCGTCCACGTCGAGGATCGCAATTTGCACACTGTTATGCAAAAACAAGTCGACAATTTTCATTAGAAAATAAAATGGTGTGTCCAATTCTTTGTTTTTTTTTTTTCAAGTCAACCACTCATTTAAATATTGAATTTTTCAATTCAAAATTATTCTAAGTAATAAAATAAGAAAAAAGGTGAAGTCCTGCGGTATTATTATTAAAAGATTTTGGGAACCAATGATCATAAAAAATATAATGTTAATTTAATTTTATATTAGTGTTTCTCATGATCTATAAATAACTAAAATGTTCTGATATTGAACTGTTAATCTGGTAAAATTTTAATATGATATACCCTTTTCTTCAAATAAAAGAAGAGAGATACAAAAAAAGAATATGAGAATTGGATAAATTTTTTTACTTGGCATCAATTACATTTAATATTTTCTAAAAGTAAATTTTAGCAACTTATAAGTTCCAAATTATTTTATAAAATATATAAATTCATAAATTAAATAAATTTCACTATCAAATAATTAAGCATCAGCTATGAAAAAATTACTATTAAATTAAATTTTGTAGTTATGATTACAAATTATAATTATAAATTCTCATAGTAAAATAATTTTTTTGAATAACAAGTAATAAAATTTATTAGCTATCGATTAGTAGCTCTTGGATGAAAGCCTATCTCCATCTAGAGCCACTTCCCTATTGGTCGTGCCACCATGCTGTAAAATGGGAGGTCATGTGGAACTTTTGATTTCTAAAATAAGAGTGGCATAACAAAATATTATGGCTGCCTAACATAGGGGCCAGATGTATGGTAAACTCGACCAAAACATTACAACCCAAAGGCTTGATATGCGCAATCCTATCCTATCTTATTCGAGCCGAGTTTATCCCTTGCACTTTAGACAATCATTTGTAGCATCATAAGGGAGACTCCCTTTTGAGGTGGAAAAAGAGCATGGTACATAGGAGGTGGTCTTTCTCAATATGGTGGATAGCACAAAAAACCTTTGATACAAGATAAGATCGTTCTAATAAAAGATCGAGTCTAGCTTTTTTTCTTCTCTCTCTTTTTCCCTTGGGATTTTGGAGGGGAAAGGCTTGGGCCAACCTATCCTAATCGGACCCATAAAAGAACAAGAGCAGTTGAGAAGTTTCGTATTGTTGAGACGCAGGGCTTCTATACATGATCATGGTATGTCATATCATCTCGTCCCCGTTGCATCAAAGAGTACTTATATACTATATCCCGATTCAATGATAAGGCAGTAGAGTTGGGGTAGGCGATATGATACTTAAGTATGATGCAAGTAGTGTTTGAAAAATCAAATTATTTATTGAATCGAAAAACTTACCGTTTCACAATTTACTAGTTCAATCATTGGTCAAATCGTAATTAAACCACAATTGAATTATGACATCATAATTATAAAATATATATTTATATTATATATTACTTAAAAATTAATAAAATGACAAAGTATAAAACATAAAAAGTTTAAATGATATTGTCCGACATCACAATCCAAATTTCACAAATTATATTATAAAAAATCACAACAATTTAAATATTTTAAGTCTAAAGTTTAAAATTGAGAGTGTGTGAGTTAATTGCAAAGTCTAAACTCTAAACCAAGTTATTTTTTTTTTTTAAATTTTTAGATAGTTTGTAAGGTGTACCTTAGCATTCAAACTTTGCACTTACATAAAAAAATTAAGAAAAAAGTTGATTTCATTAAAAATTAAATGAAAAAACCGCTCTGATTCAATTGAATTGTGAGCGGTTCACCGGTTCACCAGTCCAACTGGTTGATCTGAACGATTTTAACAAAATAATGTGTTTTTTTTTGAGTTTTTCCATTTTTTGAAAAAATTGGACCAGTTCATCGGTCAATGGTTCAACCAACCAGTATGGTCTGGCTTTTTAAATCACAGATGCAGGAAGATACATGCCACTAGCAATAGATTAGCTACGTGTTATCCATATGAAAATTAATATATATAAAAAAGAGAAATAATATATCTTTTATTAGTTATGAATCGATTATACAGAGAATTAATTAGAAAGGCATTTATTTCAAATTTAGCTAAATCAATTTTGTATCTAAAACTACAAACTTTTAATTGTAATTTATGTTTTATTTTATTTTATTTTTTTAAGTATTTAATCATATAGCTGCAAATGAACTGATATCGTAACTGTATTCAACGGGTGACATGTTACAATTTTTCAATTCTGTGATCAATATTATCATGTCTTATATTTTTTACTATCTCATACATCACAGGTCACTTCAATTTTACAAAGAAAAAGACTTGTGAAAAGTTTGTATCTATGACCATCGTAGGTAAATCAAACAACATACGTAACAAAATAATGATAACATAAATTAATAATTTAATGGGGTTAGGTTCCTGATGAGTGTAGAAGAACCAAAGATTCAGACAAAAAGTCAAATCCGGGTTGAAAGATCCGGATTCCGGAAGCCTCTAACTTATGCTATAATAATATAATAAAATAATCTGAAACAAAAAAAAAAGAGAAAAGAAAAGAAACTGTAATAAAATAATATAATTAAAAAGAGGTAATAAGCTTTACAGTATACTTTTGTCTGCTATTTGCCCCAACTCCCGACTGCCACCACCCTACGATTTAATATTTTATTTTATCATTCACTTCTATAGGGAGAAAAGTTTAAAAGAAAACGATTGCACTTTATTTGCCGCAAGATTTTGATGAGAGTAACTAAAAATTTAAAAAAAATTAATTATTTTACTGATCGCATTAATAACGATTTTGGGCTTCGAGTTAAATTATTTTGTTATTTTAGGGAGGTATTATATGTTACATAATGAAGAATTTATTATTTTTAACCCTTGGATTCAGAAACTCCAGTAAAATTTCGTCGTTGCAATAGTAGTTTTTCGATTTTTTTATTTGCCAATTTATGTGTACAAAAATTGATGTAGTAATAGATTTCATTCACACCATAGTTGGAACTAATAATTAGTTCTATGTACAAAGAATTTGGTGTTTCTTTTCATAATAATCGAATTATATATTTGATCAGAAAGAAATTTCTAAAAAATTAAAATATCCCTATTCTTAATTAAATTCACAAAAAGGCCTAAGAGTCCGCGTTCCTCTTATATAGGCCAAACAGGCCGTCAGATCCATACCCGAAAGGCGGGCCAATCTTAGTCATCCAATCTTGCCACATATAAATCTAGGATCACTGTCATTTCAACCGAATAGTGCCTGGCCAACTTAATCATCGTTATAAATACTCATTCATTTAATGCTTTCGACATCTTACTTCCTACCTTCTCCCTCAAATATCCTACCCCCTGACCTATAGAATTCACGACTTGCTCTCCATTGGCAACTTAGTAAACACTCACCAGAGTCCATCATTGGTTGAACTTTTCAATCAGTTATAAATATACTGATGTCATTTTTTGCGGTATCAATATTATTTTATCTTCAATTTTTTAGTTATTCTTGATGCTATTTATATAATTTTAAATAATGAAATTAATTCGTGTATGATTTTATGTTAAATAAAGTCGCTGTAACTGTGACTGCAATAAATAAATACATGATGTAAATAGTTTTTTTGAATTGTTTATTTTCTTGGTGGAATGTCCGATAGTGAAAGAAGAATCTAATGGATGTGTTTTCGAGATTAAGTTATTAAATAATTATTATGTGCACTTATTTTAATTATTTTAACAATGTAGAGTCCCTCATTATTGTATATATGTGAGACGAATAAAATGAATAACATATTTTTTTTTTATTTTAATAAGTTTGAGCAAGTTGTCGAAGAGGGTTAGATCAATCAATCCTAACAGATCAAGCGAAATGAGAGAATTAAATTTTAAGAGGAGTGGACTATTTAAATAAAGTCATCTAAACAAGGTTTACTCCTCCTTAATCATTATAAATAACCCCACAATTATCATTTGGAGGCATGCAATTAATGTTACTTTTATTAAATTTTCTTTTGTCTATCTATCCTCATTCTTCATATACAAATCTAAAACTAATTTGAGTATTGAAAGATTTTCATCCAATTTATCAATAATCCTAATCTTTTTGAATTTTACAAATAAGTAAATGAATTGACCCATAAGATGGTCAAATTCAAATTAAGAAAGAAACTTCCTGTACTCATATCAAAATACCATTAGTCAAATATCAAACTTCTTCTCAAACAAAAATGCCACTAGTTACACATAACTTTACCATTTTAGGCTTGGATTTTTTCTTTCGGCATTTTGGAAATTTTTTTCCTAATAAAAACTTATAACTAATGAAAATTGTCCCACCTGTTTGTGGTGAGGTGCTTCGTATTTTCTTGCTTTTCATGTTGGAGTTTATAATGTGTAGTCATGGGTGCAAGCATTCAAAATAAATGATCAATAGATTGGATTATTTAGTAGTACATCCAACCTAATAAATTGTTGGATTACACATTCTGATCTTGATTTTCTCTTTTTACAATCATCATGTCCATGTCTAATAACTTACAAATACACTGAATAGTATAAATATAAATAGCATAGAACTTTCTCTTAATTAACCATTTAAATTATTTGAGATCTTATAACTCAACAAAATATATAATTGAATCATATTAGAATAAAAATTACACATTTAACTAAATATTTAACCTATAAATTCGGGCTAATTGACTAACTTCAAGTCAACTTCAAGTTCGGGACTTCATTCAGATTTTTACGCTTTGAACTAGTTCTTGATCTAAAACACCCTATTTCGTAGCATGTATGAATTCATAAAGAGCTAGTATATCAATACAAAGTTATAGATAAGAATTCATAAAATGATAACATATCCACACAAAGTTATAGATGAAACATATTTTGAAATCCAACCATTTGTTCACACCAAATGATTAATAGCATGAAACGTTGGTCTGAAAGTATCCATCTCCCATAATCACTCATTTCGGGAGTCACCATTATACAAAAGTATCAAGACAACGTTTGAGGAGCTATTGGAGCAGACAAGAACACTAGAAACCAAATATGAATCCAGGCATTTGCTGTAGATAGTGCAAGAACATTAGATTCATATAAGTCAAGCAACCCACATGTCAAGCACTCAACGAGCATACATAAAAATAGTTGAATCAAGCTAAATTGACTAAGGATAGTTTGATACCATCTAACAAACAAGAAATCAATCAACCCTGTGGGATTGGTTAGACAAGCTAGATCATAATGTGCTATAGCATAAGATGATCCCACAATTTTGAAAACCAAAAGAAACCTTGAATGACAATGACAATCTTACAACGGCCTATGTTGGGCTAGAATCACCCAAGAATCCTAGTTGATCAGCAAAGGCGTCCACAATCTCTTCATCCACGCCTAGATCACCGACATCATCTTCAATTCCTTCTCCATTTATCCAGTCCTCCCAAAACCCTTCATCAAATGACTTTCCCACACTAAATTGCTTCTCTGGATCATCATCATCATCATCATCATGTTTTTGTAAGATTTGTTCCTCCGTAATATTCATCAATGATCCTTGGATATCGATATTGCTCACAGCAAGTCTCTCCAGCTCCACATCAAATCCACTACCACTAATGTCCCCAAATTCTTGAGGTTCTAACTTAACATGTGCACTTTCATCCTTATAATCTCTAACTCCAACATTTTCAATTTCAACCCCTATATTTCTTGATCCAAGATCAATTCTTTTCCTTCTCATGGTACCAATAGCCTCCTCAATCGCCTTCATTCTGTCTTTCTGCTGGACCATTTGCTGCAGAAAAGTAGGATTCTTGATCGCCCTTGCCAAGAAACTCATCGTGTGCTTCTGTTTAAGCTCAGTCCCTTTAAGCCTTTGCTCCATTTCTTTAAGGCACGAATTCATAGTCTGCTGTTGTTGTCTGAGTTTCACCAATTCCACCGTTAGAACCTGCTTGTGCCGCCTCAACCAATCGATTTCTGTGTCCAATCCAAATCTTCCCACCTCAACACAAGATTCAAAACCTTGGCTGGAAGCCTGGAAATTTGATGTTGTCTTTCCTCTCTTAATGTTTTTCAATAGATTCCTTTGTCCCCTCAAGAACCCTTCACTAGCAAACTCCCATTTGTCTGGATCAACTTTCCTAAACCCCTACAAGAAATTCACATTCCTAGACCTTCATATAGAAACTCGGCAATTCTTTGGAAGCCACATAAAATGAAGGCCTAGAAATCTTGGGAAAAAATGTGAAAAATCAAAGCATGGATATATTTTATGAAGTATATATAAGAGAGAACCCTCCAGATATATACAGTTCTAATGCATTAAAACATTGTTGAAGAAAGGTCTAGATATTGTGGACTTCCCATCTCAATCCATTGAACTGACAAAAGC